>JANHFM010007548.1:40428-57624 GCA_032468115.1 Grayia smithii | reverse complement strand
ACTACAAAACAGTGCCTCCCACTCCCAACCCCCGAGCCGCCGCAGCATGATACCACTGAAACGTCTGCAAGAAAACCACCAAACTCAGAGATCACCCAGGACCGCACAGTCCTCCTCTTCCTCCTCCTCCTCCTCCTCCTCGCAAACCTAATTCCCTTCTTGCACTGATGAAGTTACCTAGTTGGGTCATGAAACGTCTGCAAGAAAACCACCAAACTCAGATCACCCAGGACCGCACAGTCATCGTCCTCCTCCTCCTCTTCCTCCTCCTCACAAACCTAATTCCCTTCTTGCACTGATGAGGTTACCTGGTCGGGTCATGAAACGTCTGCAAGAAAGCCACCAAACTCAGCAGCACGGATCCCCACCATTCAAACCTGAGCTACAGATACTCTCTTCTTTGGGGAGGCTCTTTTAAGCTTATGCAGTCTTCAGAGTGTGTTGTGATGTGTCTTTTTTTTATATATATATACATATATATATATATCTACCTTTTAGTTGGCTCTAACAGCTCCGGAGGCTCCCTGTGTTCTACAAGTGGCCGGATCCTGATGGGCTCCCCGCCTGGGATTTATATGGGGTCTTCTCCTCCTGGAGCTGAGGCAGCCCCTTGCTTGAAATACATGCCTTACGGCGCATCACCTCCCAGCTTTGAAGCTCCAGAACTGCCTGAAGAAACTTTGATGGAGGTATGTGGGTTTGAGACAGTAGTGAAATTCAAATTTGTTTACTACCAGTGCTGTGGGCGTGGCGTGGTGTGGCTTGGTGGGCATGGCAGGGGAAGGGTACTACAAAATCCCCATTCCCTCCCCACTCTGAGGCCAGCCAGAGGTGGTATTTGCAGGTTCTCGGAACAACTCAAAATTCCCGTTACAGGTTCTCCGGAACCTGCTGAATTTCACCCCTTCTTGTTTTTGTTTTTAATTTTTATTTTTATTTCAACTTCTATCCCGCCCTTCTCCGGAGACTCAGGGCAGCTTACAGTTTCTTTAAGCACAAACCAATGTGCTTAGCCATAGCCTTCATTCCGTGTATATGCCTGCTTATTAGGGCTTTTGCCCCCACCCCCAAGCGGCATTTTTACAAAGTCAGTTTATTGCCCCCAACAATCTGGGTCCTCAGATTACCTACCTCGAAAGGATGGAAGGCTGAGTCAACCTTGAGCCTGGTGACATTCGAACCAGCACTAATTGCAGGCAACTGGAACTAAGTGGAACTAAGTGGAACCACTTACGTAGTGCACTAGCTAAGTGTGCCACCATCCAGCTGACTTGGAATGAAGTTCTACTAGCATTGCTAAGGCTTTCAAAGAGAATGGCAGCCATATGAGCATTAGGTTCTTCAATGGATTCAAACAATTATTCTGGACTGAACCATGGCTTACTGATTATGTCAAAACTGAACTTGCACACACTGCTAAATCATAAAACAGTGTTCACCAATCTCCAGATTGTGGATTTCAGTTCCCAGAATTCCCTGGCCAATGTGACCTTGTGCTAAGAATTCTGGGAGTTGAATTCTACATATCTGGAGAACAGTGGCAAGATTCCCATACCACATTAGCCGAATGTCAACCAAACCATATTAGTCATTTTATTTATACTCACTTGTTTTTGTTTTAAATCTTGAAACAATTTACAAGTGTTCTATTTCAGTCAAGTGTTTTAAAAACCATTTTAAAAACCAAAGAGTATGATTTCTCTCTTTTTAGAAAACAAAACACTGGCTTAATTTTGAAAACGACTTTGTGTCTGTGTTTAGGTACATTCTATTACTAAAGTACATAATACAGCAGCTCTTATAAGTGAGTAAAAACCACAGTCAGAATTTCATATCATACACTTTCTTCTTTAACACTTCTGTTCACACTGTTGTTGTTGTTTTGTAGCAGAAATGTTTATATGCCAGACTGGTGTCAAGTCTTCATTATGTAAATTATGCAATTTGCATCAGTCACATCTAGTCTCCGGTAGAGTAATAGGAAAGCTGTAAACAATTGGCTTTTTAAAAAGACTCTTGGAAGGAGATAAAGTGTAAATTGAGAGTCACCATTGTGGGTTGTGATTGGTTGCTTAATATTGCTCAGTAATCATAGTTTCCTTTGTAATTGACTTGCTCCTATGAGGGTCTGTTTGTGTGTGTGAGGATGTTTTGTTATTTTAATCTACTTACTGGGGAAAAACGGTTGCTCTTTGGAGGAGAGCAACAACAAAGACCCATTATTATCAATAAATATGATATGAATGAAGCAAATTACATGATTCATGGCATTTGTGTTTATGATATCATAATGCAAGAGATGTCCTCCCAATGCTTATTATTTCAGTGTGGTATTACTCACAGACCATAAGAGTTTCTAGTAATTTGGCTTGGTAATTTTTATTATTGCAAATATCCAGGAAAAAAAATAAGCAGTTATCTTACCTTCTACTCTCTTCCTGGAACAAAACAGATTTATTTTTACATAGTTTAAAATAGTTTCAGGATACCCCAAAGTTGCAGGTATCTCAAAGAGAACTGTAAAAGTGGGAAATTTGTGGTCTCCAATGATTGCTGAACTCTTAGTAGCCCTAACTAGCAAGGCTAATCACGAGGAATATCAGAAATGGAGGTACAGTTACATCTTAAAGGGCTAAAGGTTCATCCACACTTATTCCCATCAGTACTTAAACTCATGTTTAACTTCTGATACAAATCTCACTCTAGTATCAGCAGTACATCTACCATGTGTGTGTGTGTGTTTGTGTGTGTATGCATGTTTTTGTGTGTGTCCTTCTTTGCAAGGGAACAGGTAAACTGTTCAAGAGCAATCATATGAAGCTTTACCTGACATGTTAAACAAAAATGGTTTTCTATTTTCTCTTGGTTAGCTTACCTGTCTTCCTTCCAGCTCAATCTGGAAATTCTTTGCGGATTCTTGAGTCACCCTCCCTCCAAAGTCCAGCTGATAGACCTGGGTTGCCTCATTCCACAAAGGCTGTTTATTTGCCATCACGTACACAAAGCCCTGGTTTCCCAGCCGCCCATCTTCCTTCTCATTTGCTTTCCGACATTTAAATTCATCCAGTTCGCTGGCTGTCCTCAAGTTCCTTTTAGTTTTCCACCCCTTTTTACTCCCCTGGCTCTGGTTCATCAGTTCATCCCCGCTAATAAACAATTCGGGCTCACTTTCTGAGCTGTCCTGAAATTCGTTCATCTTGTTCAGTTTTTTTGACTTCAGCTGATCTTTCTGACTCTTGAGTTTCTTCTTCTCCCTGCCCAGTCTTGGGCTGGCTATTAGGGAATTGAAGTCAGTCAATGTGGTCCTGGCCTCCTTTTTGACTTTTCCTTCTGTGATTGCCTGCATATTTCCTTCATCCGCCCGGCTATCCAGGCGCTTGCGATTCTTCTTCCCAAACTTGTCTGTCCTCTGAGAAATGGGACTTTCAGTCAAGGAGAGCACTTCTTGGAAGTTATCCGCTGTCTCTGCCATCACATCAGAGCCCACATGACCCGGAGGCTCTACTGGTGGTGGAGACATAACAGATTTGTCCACCACAAGAAGCGCCTTGGGAGGCAGAACGTTCTGGGTACTCTGGACAGAAGGTGGGCATGTGCTATAGGAATTCCATGGATGCAAGGCCATTGGTGGCAGCTGTAAACTTGAACAAGTACTATTTCCAGGATACATGGGAGGCAAAGGGCAGTAGGAGAGGTTTGAGGGATAGGCTGGCTGAAGAACAACAGATGGTTCCTGTTGTACAATTTGGGATGGGGCCAGAGCTTCTTTGGGAGAACAGGGAACCTGCATTCCTTGAAGAGGAGGAAGTGGAGGAGGAGGGATACTATAATTTCCCAAATATGGTGCTCCAACACCATAACTCATCTGGAAAGTGGCAGTGGGACTGGTTGGAGATTTGGGGGAAACAAACGTTGCTCGGGATATATCCAAATGTTGAGCTTGGCCAATGACTAGAGGGTTGGATTTACTAGGGTTGGGCAAAGTACTATGAGCTGTCCTTTCTTGAGGAACCCATATCTCCTCGCTCACCATAGGTTCCCACTGATAGGGAGGTGGCCTTTTTATAGCAATGTTAGGTTCTGCCATGGCTACAGGGACGTGGCGTGCTGATTTCTCCACAGGGCAGTGTTGAGAAAGAGCCTCATCCTCCATGAAGGCAGAATTTACGTAATCGGTCCGCTCCCGAGAATTGTCAAGTGGATTCAGTAAATTGTAAGAGGATTGGGAGGCCAAAGGCGATGTACTGGCTGAGTGTGCAATGACTGAATTGTGCTGAGAGCTGCTCCCTGTGGTTACATCAGGCCTCATAGTGCTGAGGCCTGATGTGCCGCTGCTTGCGTTGATATTACTGATGTTCCCATTTCCATTGTTCGTGTTGCTGGTGCCATTGTTCGTGTTGCTACTGCACTGGCTGCATGTGTACAGGGCAGTTGGCACTCGCTGCTGGTACTGGGCTCCCACAACATTGCTTTTCAGTTTCAGTGGGAACTGCAAAGTGGCCCTCTGGCTGTCCACCAACTGAGCCATTTTCAGGGCTGCCTCCCTACTATTTCTCCGCAGTGTAGCATGGATGATGCTATTGTCCAACCTCTGTGTGATGCCCCGGCCTTGAGCTAGCTGAGCTGCAATTTCTGGATAAGGAGGTGGGTCCCCTGTTGGAATGGAGTAACGCGGAACTGTGAGCCTGTTCAAGGTGGCACTAGTGCATGGCTGCTGAATCTTCTTCTCTGATGAAGTAATCCGTAAAGTGGCAGAACTGCCTGGCCCGGGCAGAGTGTATGTGTTCTGGGCACACACCATCCGGGTTCGAGGGCGGCACACCTCCTCGACATTCCCACTGCTGTCGAAGGTGGTGATTCTCTCATAGCCAAGAGGGGTCTGGTAATGGGCTGCTGAATATAGAGAGAAATCACCTTTTTTCAAACAGACATCTACTGAAGGTTGTGGAGGTACTGGAGGAGGTGGTGGTGGTGGTGGTGGAGCCATGGTAGGAGCCGCAGGTATAGTTCCGGGGTATGGAGGAGGAGGGTTTATTTTGTTCAGCTGAATTTCTTGGGCAGTGCTGAAGACAGCTGTATCTCCTTCAACCACCTGGGGGATGGGACGCAGAGCCTTAGCTTTTTGGAGGTGTTCGTGGTCTCTGTCCCCATCTCTGTGGTCCACAATTGCCATCTGGATGGCATTCTGGGGTGGCAAGGGTAACTGAGGAGGGACCTGGAGGATACGTCCCATTTCTACTCCTCCAAAGATCACTTGGCCTGGGCTAGAGTATCTGCTTGGGATTGGATAGTGGACTGCATTATCAGCCACGTGGTCTGCTGTTGCCACAGCTGTTGTCTGATTTGCGAGGACATCCAGTTGCACATTCTGATTAGCTAGCAAAGACTGCACCAAACCTATGCTCTGAGTTGGTGACATTGCTTGTGCTGAACTGTGAATAGGAGCAATTGGGATGTTTACGGTGCAAGGTGGGTTGTTCTCAGGAACTCCTGATGCTCCAGTCACTGTCATATAAATACATAGTATTACATTATGGCATTGTAGTGTTTATTTTCAATAGATATATTATGCCAATCAGATTTAAACTATAGTTTACAACAGAGGTGTCAAACTCATGGCCCATGGGTCAGATGCATCATGCGCTGGCCACGCCCACCCCAGTTTAGCGAAGGGGAAAAGCTGTGGTAGATTTATTTTATTTTATTTTTATTTTATTCAAACTTGTATGCCGCCCTTCTCCTGAAGGACTCGGGGCGGCTCACAATAAAAAATATCCAATAAAAAAACATATATCCATGGACAAGACATAACACACAACAAGACATACAACATTAAATACTTAAAATATCGAAACAGTAAAAAGGGGCAATAAAGAAATTAAAATCCAATTTAAATATATAAAAGTCTAAAATTGGTCAGTCGAAGCCTGTTTGGTGGAACAGCCACGTTTTCAGGTCGCAGCGGAAGGAGTGAAGATACATCACATGACGACAACATGATGCCGCAAGTTTGATACCCCTGGTTTACAGGATATCCTACCCTTGTCATCTCTATAATTCATTTTGTTAATCTTCCACTTAGCAAATACTTTTGACTTACTCGACCCTTGAATTTGCATTGTTACTCAAACGAATGCATCTGTGTAGTATCGTCTTTTCACAAGCAAATCAAATAACTGTCAAATATGCTTTGCATTCTTCCAACAAATATCCTGGTCTAAAGGGAATCTTGATTGGCTGAAATTCTGCTAAACCTTGGTGCTAACTAACTAGTTAAAAAGAATAATGTGAATTTGCCCCAAGGAGAAGGTTAGAATTGAATATAAATAAATCCTTATTAACAATCACCTACTGTTCTTTTATAGTGTGAATAAAGGATGAAGAATCTGACTAGAAATGAGTAGTTCCCAGGCTCCAATTAATCATTATGCCAATAAAACAATATACGGTACCTTCTCCCCAAAGTTATCAAAAGAATGGCTAACTATTTAACAACTCATAAACATAGGAACAAACTTCCTAGTATTCAAACCTTGGACTGCAAACATCCATAAAGGCTTTGATTTCTATGTGCTGAGGTGGAGAAATCTATGTGTTTAAGGTTTCCATTTGTCTAATAAAGAAACTAAATCATATTTGTGAGTCACCTGCCAAATTATTCAGGAGTTGCCAAATAAGTCAACTCCTGAATAAATGCTTACATGACTAAACAGCCAAGATTTACAGACCAGGCTGGTGTGTAAACCAGACAATCTATTTAGGTAAAATTAGTCTCTTTGATGTAAATTTAACAAAGTAATTAGTTGTATAATAAATTTTAATTTATATTATTAGGTCCAAGCAATTATGAAAACACAGTAATAATATAACCTGAAGATTTTAAATGTACCTATCCACCACTTTAATCTCAACAATCTTTGAATAAATGCTATTATTAAAGACACTTGAATATAATTTGAAGAAAAAACTCTGATTCTTTTTACTTCCTAGTTTCAGTTGCATGTTGATGAGGTCTTCAATAACCTGAAATGATGGGGTATCCAATTTACACAGCATGTAAATATTTCTTTCTATAAAAGCAAGATCTCATCTGTCCTCCTAAAACCTGGGCGTAAAAAAATAAGATAAACACACAAATATCTAAAAGTTCCTGGCAATATTGTTGTTGCTTAATCTCCGGATAATTTGGCAGTAGTAGTATTTAATCAAGGCATATTGATTTTATCATTAAGAAATGCTATTATCTTTTCTAGGCCTGAGTAATTGTGATTGCAAATCTTTGTATCATATTAAAACCTAGCCTCAGAAAATTTGCAAATTTGTAAATGATGTAATCCTAATGGTGATGATTGCATTCCCAGTTCCAAAAATGGCTGTCAAGTTCCCAAAAGTCCTAATTAGCAATGGTTAGATCTCACTGGAATCCAGTTCGTGCATAAATAATAATCAAGTCAATTAATTAACAGCATACCCATATAATACATAGATTAGTTATTATTTATGCTTTCTTGTTTACATGTATAGACTGTCAAACTTTCTTGGGTTAGTTCTTAATGTTGTTATTCAGAACATTATAAGAACTAGAAGTTCCACCAGACTTATCTAGTATATCTCCAGCTTTATATTCCTTATAGGATCTTGGCAAGTCAAACTAGAAAGAACTGATAAAGTCTTGGACACTGCCAAGAATTCAAGTTCTATCAAATTCCATAATTGATAGATGCCTTGTACAACATCATCCAGTTCTTGAGGCTCTTCCATCTCCCAGCCTTCATCAGATCTCTCAGCTCAATAAGAATATAAAGCAGGAGGTTGGTAGAGGGAGGAATTATCTGCACTGGTTGGGATTTAGTAAAGGCTTTTTAGGATCTGTTAAGTACCTGATGGAAGCACTAAAATGGATCATTAGTTTTGGAGTCCATGGCCTTGTTCACAAACTCCAAAGCAAAGAATATGCTCACAATGTCTCTTTAGGATTGTCCTTATACATGCTTTAAATCAGGTTAATAGAATCATGTATCCTGAGCTGTTTATTTCCAGCAGAATCACAGTTTGCATACTCCGTAAAGGAACTAAATATTCAAGTTAAATCTCACCTGGCAAATCATCTTCATCTTCACTGAAAACATTGGGATTGAAAACAGGTAGGTTGATATAATCAGTGGAAATCTTCCGCACTTCTGGGAGATAAATGGTCATTTGCCTTGGCTGAAGATGCAACAAGCTGGTTTTATAGATAACTGCAGAAAGGATGACAAAAGAGGGAGGAAATAGAAACCAAAAATGCAAAGATGAAAAAAAATTGAAATTTTAGGCCATACAGAGACTTAATGAATGAACAATCACTACACTTCTGAGTTGGGTGATGTGGACCTGTGAATAATTCAACAGGAACTGAAGTGTCACCCAGAAGCCTCTAGAGATTTTGAAGAATCATTTCAGATCATTTACAAGACTAGTCAACTTCCCAAATAGCTACAGTGAAAATCTGTTCATAGTAACTTCATCATCCAATGTGTGATTATGGGAATTATCCCTTCCTGCCAAGATATAGCAATTGACATCAAACCACAGACAAGAAAGAACATGTCAAATCCCTGAGTAAATCTGGACAACAACATTATCAATTTTTAATGCAACCAGACATTTCTATTCTAAAATGTTTTTGCTGTCTGTTCCATTAGTTACACTTTTACTATTTCTAAAAAAAAAAAAAAGTGTGTGTTTTTTTCTAAAAAGAAACTGCTGTTTGCATATCTGGTTAGGAAGAAACTGAAATGAAGGTAAAGTTCAAGATTAAATTTTACCTGCACCGAGATTGGTTGGTAGGAATGCAGCCAAGCCTACTATTTTAAATTTGGTTCCCCAGATATTTGATGTGACCTGAGCAAGATAATTGTGCTGCAATGAAAAGACATAAGGGGAAAAAGCTTATAAAAAATAGTTTTAGAGGGTTTATAAACATTATTTTAATCAGGATCCAATCTGAGTCACTCACTGGAATCAGAGATTTGTTCTTCCAAGCTTTCGGACTTGTAGTGGAGCCTATCTTCAGCCTATCTTTTCTCTCTCCAAAATGTGTGCATTGGGCTGTTCTATGCATAGTATTTATGTGGTGCTTGGTTGTGTGTGTGGCTTTTCAGTTGTTAATTGTTTTAATTATTTCAATCAGCCCCATAAGACTGATTGGCATTATTATTTCCAGAATGCAAATGGGGCCACTGAGGAACAGTGGCTTGTCTCAAGCTACCCTATGAAACTGAATCATATCAGATTAGAATCATTATCTAAATGGACGTTTCAGCTGCTGTGACCTAGTTCAAAACAAGGAACATTTTTGTGGGATGCAGCGTTCTTCATTGAAGATTGTTGACTAATTTATCATATTGGGCCAGTCTGAGCTGATTGATAGATATAATTTTGACTTCCAAGTCCAGGCCAGAGAAAGTGTGATTGGCCCAAAGTCATCCAACCAGCTTCATGTTTAAGGAAAGATAGAACTTCAGGCTCCCCATTTCTAGTCCAGAATCTTAAGCATTCTTGAACATTTAATTTATCAGCCACCCAACTACAATAGACTCTGGGCTGATATAATGCTGGTAAGTAGGCAAATAGATAGATGGCCATACCTGAGTGATGTCTTCCAAAGGAAATTCTCTACGAGTTAAACTAGGTGATCCTATGGAGGGCTTCCTTATTGGTAATCTGGGAGATCTTGATATCTCCTGAGCAGCTCTTGATAACTTTGGAGATTTGCGAGCTTCTATATTAATTCTGCAAATAAAATTTCAAGTTACTTATGCACAAATGGATAGGCTCTGTCTCTTTACAACACAATAGTCTGCTGATCTATGGTCTGCTAATATGATCAGCAAGGTACAGATGGTCCTGGACTTACAACAGTTCACTTAGTGACTGTTCAAAGTTATAACAGCACTGAAAAATGTGACTTGTGACCATTTTTTACACTTATGACCATTGTGGCATCCCCATGATCACATGATTTACATTCAGATGCTTGACAACTGACTCACATTTATGACGGTTGTAGTGTCCCGGGATCATGTGATTCTCTTTTGCAACTTTTTGACAAGCCAAGTCAATGGGGAAACCAGATTCACTTAACAACCATGTTACTAATTTAACAACTGCAATGATTCACTTAACAAATGTGGCAAGAAAAGTTGTAAAATGGAGCAAAACTCACTTAACAAATTTCTCACTTGGCAACAGAGATTTTGGGCTCAATTGTGGTTGTAAGTTGAGGACTATCTCTACAAGGAACAGTTGTCTCTGGAAGCAAAGGAAGAGCAAAATTCCTCCTTTTTTCCTTTTCTTTCTCCCAGCAAAAGGATACATGCCTAGATCCACATTTTCTGCCAGCATGAGAGATTGAAAATCAGTGCATTTTCACTGCTTTCAACAGAAGAAAAACCCTAGCGAGCGATAAATTGGGAAAAACGACACCACTTCCTGGTTCCTCTCAGACTGAAAAAGAGGGCATTCCTTGTGCTGCAGGAAGCAAAAATGCAGTTATTTTATTTTTCTGGTAAGAAAAGTTGTGCATGTGCCTCCATACACATATGGATGCGTTCATGATAGAGTAAGAATTGCAGGGAGGTCACTTATAGACATCCTAAGGGATTAACCAATCTGCACTATGTGCTACTGACTTTAGCAGGAGTTTTTCCATACGAAAAAAGTAATTATAGTGTAACAGCATTTTTTTTTCTTTCTGGGATAACATTCAGGTTCAAATCCAGGACAGCTTTATGCCTGCATATCAAACACGAGCATCAGGTTTAATATTCTGTGAAAACTATTCTCAGGTCAACAGGGATTAGGAGACGTTTAAGGCAGTGTTCTGCAACAGGAGCCTTATGGCTGAAATACTGAGTTTTCAAGAAGGATAATGCCCTAATTTGCCCTTTTCAAAATAACTGATCTGAAACCAGTCAAAGAACCACTCAGTTCAGCCCAATACACATCAACAAAACCATAAAGTTCAGCAAACAGAGAGGAGAAAATTCCTCACAGCAGAAAATTATTCAACTGCGGAATAGAAACTCTCTTGGCAATACTGATGAACTGGGCAATCGATTTGCCAAATTAAGAGCAAAGAAAGAGAAAGAAATGTGTTGGGAAAAGAACAAAAAACTTGGCAAGTACCTTGTCACATTTTACATTTCATCAAACTTCTGAAATTGTTCAACATCGTAGAGAAAAAAATACTTTGTATTCACTTTATGTAAGGCTTGGCACTGATTTAATGAATGTAAGTACTCTGGTACTTAATCACAGGAAAAATTCTAAGGTTCTTATCAAGTTTTATATGAAACAAAATCCCAGCATTTCTTAAATGGCCAGTTGCTTATGCCCCAGGAATATTACTTTTTATTTTAATTTTATGGGACAACATCTTTGCAGATGCATCAGGGGTGGGTTCTACTTACCTTTGCTACGGGTTCTATAGGTATACGCGCTTCGCTTGTGGTCGGAGCGCGCAGAGTGTGCGTTGGCGCGCACGAGCGCTTTGCGTGCATGCGTGCCTAACGGGGGTTCCCACGCATGCGCAGAAGCTTTTTTAAGCAAAAAAGCTCAAAAAAAGCTTCCTGCGCATGCATGCAAGCACGCTCTGCACGATGTGCGCAGGGACAGGTAAGTACAGGCGCACAGGGGGGCTTCAGTCTGGGACTCTTAGAACCGGTTCAGTGACGTCGCAGCGTCACCGCTACCTATTCTAAAGAACCGGGCCGAACCGGGAGCAACCCACCACTGATATGCATATACATAATAATACATATACAGATGGATATGTATGCGTATGCATGTAAATAATACATTCATATACATATACATAAAATTAATATACAGATGGGAGAAAGAATACCTGGGAAGTTTGGGTGATTTACTAGCACGAGTGATTTTGGGAGATTTTTTCCCAGCCCAGTCATCACTCAGTTCAATATCACTAGAATCAGAGCAGTTGCAGCTATCAATCATGGTGGAAATCAAGCTGTTTCCATAGATTTCATCTATTATATAAAAGGGGAAAAAAAGGAAGACAGAAGCATTCACAAATCAGATCCCAATTATAGCTCAGTCATCTCTAGCTTATTCTATAAGTAGTAGCTGCTATATAACTGCAATATAGAATATTCTGAATTCAAACAAATAGTGTTCAGTTATCTGAATTGACAAGCATTTGTACAAAATTGGGAAAAAAAACTGTCTGAAAAGTTTAAATACCATGTTTCCCCAAAAATAAACCCTGTCTTATTTTTTTTTAACCCTGAATTAAGCACTTGGCCTTATTGCCATGCACTCAAAAGTCCAATTGGGCTTATTATCAGGGGATGTCTTATTTTGGGGGGAAACAGGGTCCCTTGCTCCTCCTGTCAGGTCATATAATATTATAAGAGACTACAATTTAAAAGACAAATTGAATAGCTGATAAAAGAAATAAATAGCATGACTATTCTTAAGTAAGTGAACTAGTTTTATGGATTAGCAGAGAAAAAAATTCTATATGTCATTCTAATGATTTTTTTCCATGAACAAGATATGAAGTTTAAGGCTGATGCTAGACAATAGCAGATTGACAATAGAACTTCTGTGCCTCTTAAAATGAGCTAGCAATAGCACTCGCAATAGCACTTAGACTTATATACCGCTTCATAGTGCTTTACAGCCCTCTCTAAGCGGCTGTTTCTAATACAATACATCAGTGGTGAAATCCAATTACCTTTGCTATCGATTCGGGAACGGGAACGTGCAGGAGCGCGTGTGCACGCAGATAGTAAAAAAAGGGACATAATGACGTCCCGGTGGGTGGGCGGAGCTCCCAGCGCTACCAGTTCTGCGAACCGGATAGAACCAGGGGGATTTCACCGCTGCAATGCATGATATTTGTGTAAGAAACCCATGCACAACGTGGCTCTCTCACAACAATTAGAACTGGAATCTAAGAACAGCCAACTCAAAACTCTGTACCTGCTTTTCCATCTGTCTTAGGATCCATGATGACAAACTCAGGCCTGAGTTTACTAATTCGACGACCTTTCAAGATAGGCACCAAACCACCCAAATATTCTAAATACAATGTATAGCAAGGACCTCCAACTTCTGGGTCATCTTCTGTCCGCTTCATTGTACAGTGAAGCCTTTCATTGCCAGATGTTGGATAACTAACAAAATCTCGCATGTTGTTAGGGTCTGGGATAGGAGGCTGGGTTAAAAAAAAAAAGAATTAAAAAAAAGTCATACCAGTCATTCTCTCACCACCTTTCTATCATTCAAGAAGACCTGCTCAATGTCACTCTGAATTTTGCACATACTTCAAATTAATATGATTAAGTCTTTGACTTTATTCAGTTGTAATGAAGGGTTTGTTGCATGCAGAAGTGTAATAACCAACAGTGAGGTTAGATAAGTGGAGCTTTTTAAAGTAGTTTCCTGTAAAAGCCAAGCACAAAGGATTTATGATTCAGCTAGGAGATGAGCTACATTAGTGGTTACGCAGGTTACTAAACTAAACATTGCTTTTATTTCTTTCTATGAGACTTTGAATCTAGGCCAATGAATTCAGTAGAAATTGCTATCAAATAAAGGCAGGGAAGAGAAATGGCAATTTAACAGGAGGTCTTAGCCAGTGATGTTAAAATATCTCCATAACAGGGAGGACAGCTTTCTGGTCTGCTGGGGGAGGGGGAGAGGGTATTTAAGGGGTAGAACTGACATCTTCATTCAAGCCATAAAATCATTTTTCCATTTGAATAGCAAAGCAAAAAAAAAAAATAAGTCTGATCTAGGCTATTGATTTTTAAAATCTCCTCTAACACGCAAATGAGGATTTAAAAAATTAGATTCCTCCTTACTCCAGGAATGCTTTGAGGGTCAAAATATGGGTGCTTGTGAAATACATACAGGTTGTGGGTCATCCACCACTGTTGTCAAATTTTGCTGCCTTAATCTACAATGTGATTTCTGTACTTCATTTTTTAATGTCAGCCCCTTCTATAGTTTAAGCTAGACCTATCTTCCATTCTATACTATACTTACATGCCATACTATACTATACACACCTTAGCACTGATGATGTTACCTAGACTGGTAATGAAACATCTGCAAGAAAACAACCAAGATCAGAGAGCACCAAGGACCCCACATACTAATTTTGACAGGTTTATCACCCCACCATTTGTTTACCTTGATTGTTGGTGTAAAGGCAGTGGTTAGGTATGAACAAAGCCGAGGAGGCAGGGTTAGTTTACTGATATCTTTGTCGTCCCTCAAAGAGCTGGCAATTGTTTGTTGGCACAGGAGCTGTAAGCTGGACACTCGGTGCTCTACTCGGACAACATACAGGGCAGGGCCAGAAGCCATGAGCAGACGTGAATCCCTATGACCCCAGCAAATTGAGATTATGGGGCGCTGTGTGAAAAAAAATTTTTTTAGACTTTTCTGTATCAATGAATCATATTTTAAAGATTTTTCAGTAGGATGTATTTTATTGTCCAAATGCCTTTCCACACGATTCAGGCCTGAGAGGTATGTTCAAATGTTTATATCTTTCTAAGATTCTATTATTCTAGGACTCTATTACTATCTTCAATTGCTAGGATAGGATATTAGTCCGCCACTGGAAGCCTTCTTATCATTTCAATCTTTTCTCCATTTTATTAACAATAGTTAACGACAGTTATTAACAGTAGTTAAATAAGTCACAATGATTCTGTGTAATTCGTAATTCGGTGATTCGTATCTACACTATCATGCTAGCAATTTTTCTATTTGAGAATATATGTTGGAATTTTTTTTTTAACCTTCTTCCTCAGGTCATGCTCTTCAGCATAACTCTTACCTGTACAGGGGTCTCCAACGTGTAGATGTGTTCTCCATGAATATTGTAGAACTTGACGAGTGCACTTTTCAGAAAAGAAGCAGCGTTAAGTTCAGCCAGTTGGCTTAGTTTTTCCATGCCTGCTACGGCCAGCAAGTCTCCTTGCGTGCACCACTGAGCCACTACATCTAAAACCACAAAACAGCAGAAACTTAGCAAATAGATCCTCTCATAAGTGCCTACATTTATTCTAGACTCATCTTCCACACAGGAATCTTTAAGAGGGCTGCCACTAATTAAGAAATAAGCAAACAGCATATAAATGAACATTAACAGTAACAGTCAATTCTCCAAAATTATTCTTCCTGTCTTATCCTACATGTTGAGGCAAGCCTTTCAACCACCATGGGACAATGTTTGAAGTCTTTCACTTGACAGAAAAGCTGGATTTAGAATCATTCGATTCATAAGCCATGATTCCTAAACCACAGTTGTTGGGTTCATGAATCAGGCTAGGCCACCCCCACATTGTGACCTTAGGTTTGCATGAAGAAAAAGGATCATGGAAAAAGTATACATTTGACTTCAACTTAGTGGCATTTAATTAAAACAGTTAATGTTGAGTATTCTCCAAACATATTTTCCCCTTCTAGCACCTTAAAATTACCATTGTTAACAACTTTAGGTAGTGTGAGGAAAACAGAGTCAAAGATTTTGAGAGGCTGAATAACTGAGCTGAATCCAGGATATTGAGCCAACAGACTGTGGGGGGTACAAACAGCAACAAAACTAGCAACCATTTTATTTGAAAAAGAATCACTTTGTTAAGTTTTCCTTTTTGACAGGTAGGTGTCACTATCGCTAGGAGAAAATATGCAGACAGTTACTGAGCTTCATGAAACAGATGCTGTCAAAGCAATCAAAATTAAAGCAAACAAGAAACTTCCCTTTTGTACCTTTTAACCCTGAGCGGATGGTGGTAGGAGATAAGTCATCATAGTTGTTCATTAAGCTAATATCTCCTGATGTGAAGCTGACAGTGAGAAGCTGTTTGGTGTTCTGAACCAGGACTGGATATACCGCTGGACCATCTGCAAGGTAAAATTAGAAAGAAAAATAGATGTTTCCAGTTCCACATGAAAGTCCCGATAGGACTTAAAAGTGTAGAGTTTCCCAGAAACAAGCCCATCCTCTTTCCAGGATGGTCTATAATGTTAATGTCACAGTCTTAATACTGATTCCTCAATGACCCATTGAAATCCAAGTTTTCTCTTCTTCAACCCAATGCCTTCCTGATAAACTAGACTACAATCTCCATGAACCTCACCCCATGCTGCATCAGGATATTGCCATTATCACTAGGTTGGAGAAGACTGCCTCACTCCTCAGTTAGAGGCCTTGCTGCAAGCACTCCTGTCTTTTGGTCTATCTACTACTTGAGAAAGTTGCCACATTTGTAAAAACTAGATTTATTGTATTTATTTATTGGCTTGTTTGATTACTTGATGGAAGACCTGTCTCCCCTTAAAAGTACATTTCACAGCATGATCATAGTCCCCTATACTCTGTAAATGGATTACATTGATTCAGGAGGTTATGAAGACTTCTACCCATGTGGTGCAACTGCATAAATCTGCTTGTAAACTTTTGACACCAGAAAACTTTCCAAAACACAATATTTTGCTCGCATAGCTTGGAAACAAACCAATAAGTGCCATGAAGTATTTGCCTCTATCCAGGCTGACACATAGAAAAAAGGAACTGACTTGGGCCAATACAGAGGCATAGTATGAAGTGCCAACTATGCTAAGAGGAATAAAAAAAGTCTGGAGTATTTGAACTATTCCCACCAGTATCCAAAGATTGCCAACAAGAAGCTAGTGAACCAGACCTGGCTCTTGAAGTAACACTACTCATGACTCCCATGTTTCATAATATTTTGATGAACGTGTGAAAAAAAAATCCTGCTACATTTCAATTATGAGAGAAAGCAGCGTATTCACAGCATATTCTTTTATTCAAAGTTTCTTTCAGTCCACGTTCAGGAAAAAAAATAGGGGAGGTGACCATTCATTTCTCAAGTACTCCAGATCTGAAGCCTCTTAAAATAGAAATATTCATGTTTCATACTTTGGGAGCCCATATATTAAAACAGAACTTGACCATCCATGAGCAGGCAGAACAGGATGAATCCTAAAAACTCAGAAACTACTAAAAAAAACAATGGCATATTTCTATAAGGCTATTTCTTTGGGGTTCACATTTGTACTTTATATATTTTACACACACACACACACACACACACACACACACACACAGAGAGAGAGAGAGAGAGAGAGAGAGAGAGAGAGAGA
>JANHFM010007548.1:18538-29098 GCA_032468115.1 Grayia smithii | reverse complement strand
CTGCACTCATTCGTTTGCTGTGCCGTTTGAGAAAATAAACAACGTTTTGAATCACCATCATTGTCGTCTGTTTAATCTGGACCAGAACGAAGCTGAGATGTACCTCTTTCAATAATATAGAAGTGCTGCTGCTTTTTCCCAGGATGATTCTCAGTTTCTAGTTTAGTCTAGATCCCTGAGATTTCTTGATAGTGTCCAATCTAAAGGCAGATCATATATGAACCTACTGTATTTTTTGGACTATAAAACACACCTAAATTTAGAAGAGGAAAACAACAACAAAAAAGTTTTTGGCCACTGCGCACCCCATTTTTGGCCCATTTTCCAGCCATTTCCAGCCTGTTTTCAAGGCTTTTTTCAGCCCATTTTTGATGTTTTGGCCCGTTTTTGCAGAAAACACAGGCCAAAAAAGCCTCAAAAATAGCCTGAAAAAAGCCTTGAATACAGCCTGGAAAAAGTCTCAAAAATGGCCCGAAAAAAGCCTCAAAAACAGCCTGAAAAAATCCTCCAAAATAGGGCAAAAAGAGCTTGAAAACGGCCGGAAAAAGGCCGGAAAACGGCATGCAGAGGCCAAAAAACAGCAGGAGGGTGGGTGGGCTTTGGCAATATTCGGTTTATAAGATGCACAGACATTTTCACCCCCTTTTTAGGAGACATAAAAGTGTGTCTTATAGTCCAAAAAATACGGTATTTCTTTTTTTCAAGGCAAATGAGTGTTGACTCACATGTTTTACAGATTAAATATAAAACAATGATAAAGAAAAATTTATCTTTCCAGGCTTAATCATTCAAAGGGATGTCAATTGTAGTTATGAAAGAAAAAGAAGTCTTCTACTTGGAAGAAAGGCTATGACTGGTCTAGTCAAAATATTAAGTACAAACACATTACATTGGCCACAAAGGTACATCTGTCAGGGCTTGTAATTTGTACACGTGGTTTGTAGCCCACTTGTGACATATGGATTTGAGTAGAGACTTGGTATTTCTATTTCTCACTTGCTTTTTGTCAGTAATTGAATTGCCATTACTTAGCAATATATTGGGAAGCACATGTACATCTTCACCTATTCACATGTTTTTCATTCTCTTTTTGTGAACTCCCGGGAATGTTTCAAGGTTACCTTGACTGAGAAAAAAAATCAGTGCTAAAACAGAACCAAATATAGCCTAGAAACCCCAGTAGTGGAATAGACAATTCTATTGTGTTCTAACACAGAGTAGCAAGTTCCGCTTAAGAAATAAAAGGTAATACAGTATTACAGAAGTTCAAAAACAAAAGAGTTCACTGCTTCTAGTCATTAAAGTGGGGGAAAAAATATGTATTACTCTCACTCTTATGCAATTGTACCTTAACCCGTCAAATATTCCTTAACAAATAACTCATGGCACATCATAATGCATGGTTGACCATAATGGAAATATTGCATGCAATCCTTCTTGCACATTTTGTTTTTACAGTCAAATGCTAAATTAATTATTTGTTGAGAAATATTTGTTTTGTCCTTATAAAAGTTGCATGGGCTTTAAAATGTGTTTTAAGATTTTCTCCGTTTGATTGCTTGGATGTGGAAGGAGCAGGTGAAAACTATAAAAATGATCATTGAATCACAACAATGAAAACCGTCTCTAAAGATTTCTATATCTATTAAATATAAATCAGGAGCTGTTCAGTTTTGCTGCCAATGTGGCATTATGGATAGAAAGATGAATAAAGGTTAACCAATATTTAAACTGCTTCTTAGTTATAAAGGTCATCAATAAAACAGCAATTACCATCTGTGATTGTTATTAAGGCAACATGGGAGAATCCCAAGCAGGTAACTCCAAGCCTCTTCTAGGAAAGGCTAAAAGCATAAAATATTAAATAAAATAATAATCAAGCTATAATAATTTTATATAGTATGTCCGGGGTTCATTTATGATACTGTCCAGAATACTATTTCAAGCTAAATCAAAAACTCGAAGCTCTTTCCTATACCAAGATTCTTTCATTCTGCTAAGCCTTTCATTGTCTGTAAGCTAATATTTCATAAAGACTTTTAAAAAGCAACAGATAAATCGTGACAAAATTATGTCTTGTTCCTTTTTTAAAAAAAAATTCTCAGAAGAGTTTTATTGCATGATATATCTTTAAACAATGAGACCAATCTAATCCCTGCTAAAACTATCCATCCCTATCCTATCTGTTTCACCAATATGAATGCCTCTTTTTATATATAAAAGAATCACAGAAAACAGTGTTTCCCAGCCTTAACTGGAGATGGAAGAATTGAAACCTGGAATCATTAGTATGGTCAGCTTACATGTTACCCATCAGCTAGGGAGTGGAGTAGATAATTGTCCTCAGAAGTAGAAGCTGTTACTACAGCACCAATCATTAACCTGTAGAAAATACTTAAGATAAAATGATCCGCAGGAAGTCACAGCTTTATTATTGATGTTTGAAAGGGGGGGGGGGCGGAATCAAACCAGGCCAAGTAGATTTTTTTTTATCTACAATAACGATTTTCCAGAGAGATGAAAACCTAATGAATTTATTTGCTCCTTCAAATGTCAGCGCAGTCAAATCCAGTTTTTATTATATAAAATGCATGTCATCGTTATCAAAGCATTACCTTAACTGCATTTCTGCGTAAGGCAAGCCATTTTTCTCTTCAACACTGTTATTGACTAGGTTAAAAATATACTCAACTTTCCATCATAAGAAAAGGAGAAATGATAGTTTTAATATTTCTAAGTGGCTGCTAAATTCTTTACAAAGCTGATTCTAGAGATAACTCTTCAGGATAGGCACGCAAGCAGGGTTACATCGCAATGATTTTCCCACATATGCCTGACTTGTTTCAGAAAAAGGAGACAGCCTTTTAGACCTTTTTGCGTTAGCTTACAGATCAGTGAACTGATCATCTGCTTCCTACCAAGCCTTTATCTGTCTTTCTTTTTGTTGCGTTGATGCCTTGTAGTAGCTTTGTGGATAGTCTCTGCAAACTCAGATTATGAGGCTATTCTATAAAAACCAACCACTTCCAAAAGAGGAGGGAGGGAAACACTGTTTACATAATAATAAATATTCCCTTTGTGCTTTTGAGTGTGAGCGTGCCTGTGTGTGTGTGATGGAAACAATAAAACAGCAAATAACAGCTATAGGCAAGAAAATCTGCAGATGTGAAGCTCAAATTCCACATTATAGGCAGAATTTCAATCAAATCAGAAGCATTTCTACTAATTGGGAGAATATATGAAGATACAGTGAAGAATATCTACTGAAACTAGTACACCACAATGGCTTACCGAATCTCGAAGAAACAAAACTGGTCTACAAGAAAAACCAAATGAAGAATGGAAAAGAGACATGGCAAGACAAAGCATTACATGGCCACTACGTTAAAAAAATAAATATGCTAGCAGGCAAAGCAAATAACACCATCTGGCAATGGCTAAGAGGAGGAGTGTTGAAGAACGAGATAGAGAGGGCTAACTCTGGATACACAAGATTGTGCCTTAAGAACAAATGCATACGAAGCCAGAACTGAGAAAGCAGCAAAAGACAGAAAATGCTGCCTCTACAAAGAAGCTGAAAAAACTGTGGACCACCTAGTTAGCTGCTGCAAGGAAATTGCACAGACTGACCACAAGCAACAGCATAACAAAGTAATAACAATGGTGTACTGCAATATCTGCAAAAAATATCACTAGCTTCTCCATCTCCCAAAAATGGAAGATATGCTTCACATTGCTGTAACAAAGCTCTCATATCTGCTGAAAAATTAAAAACAGGCTGTTGTTCTCTTAAGGCTAGAGGCACAAATCATACGAAAGATTTCTGCATGGTCCCCAATGGACTAACTGGGAGACCCTATTGTTTTGAAGGAGTAGAATCACATTAATGGATAAATAAAATCAACTTCAAGTCAAGCTCAGCTCTTGATGACATATACAGACATATCCAAATAAGTATCTTGGCGTAATATGAAAGTGCTTTGCAAAGTGGTGTTATCTGACACATGTTGATTTTAGGAGAGTAAAAGAGAAAGAATGACAGTGTATTTCTCAGATAAAATTATTTGATTCATAGCTTTCAGTGCCACTCTGTAACTCAGTTCCTCAATATAACCCTTCCTTGCTCGGGCACCAACTCTTAAAAATAGAACAATCTATTTTGATTTTCCTACTGGGCCAACAAATTCCACCTAGGGCCTGCAGATGTGGTGGGATTAAAACTCTCTCTCTCTCCTCTCTCTCTCTCCCCCCCCCCGCACCTCTCTCTTTCTCTCTGTCCCTCTCACACACACACATACACACACACCCTTCAGCAAGGCCAGTGATTGGAGATGACAGGAGTTGGTAGCCTAACATTGAGAACCTACAACTGAAAAACACTGGCCTAAGCTAACTTTGCCCTAAAGTCTAATCATGAAAAACTGAAGTCTGAATGATCAAAATAGTTGAAAATAATGCCTTTGCTTTCTAAATAAATAAATTCATTCTTATGCATGCACATTCAATCAACTGATTAGTATGCTAAAACTAACCAATTCAATTGCTCAAGATTCCTTTAAATCAGAGTTCTCCAACCTTTCCAATCTGCAGACTGCAGCGGGGGTGGGGTGGGGGTGTGTGATGATGGTGGTGGTAGAGGGGATGGTTCCGCACGAGTGGTGGGGAAGTGTGTGTGCACGCAGCTCCATTTGCGCGAGCGGCAGACATACACGGCTACCACTCAAACAAATGGAGTGTGCGTACCCGTGCTTGCCTACTGCTCGTGCAAGTGGGGATGAGCGCAATGTGCTCACCTGCCACTTCCACAGCCTGGTTCTGAAAGGCTCAAGCCCTGTAGTGGGCCATGGGCTGGGGACCCCTACTTTAAATGATGGATAATCCAACTAACCACCTGATGTAAATGAATAGATGAATTTTTATTACTATCATGCTGCTTCCCAAACACTATAGAACAGTAGTTTTCAACCTGTGGTCCATGGACCCCTGGGGAGCTGTAATGTTGTCATAGGGGGCCCAGGAAAGCTTATGTTATGATTTAAATCTTGAATTAGGTCTTGGTGGTCCATGGCCATGGTCCATGCCCACAAAAGGTACTTAAAGGGGGTCTAAAGATTGATAACCATTGCTATAGAATATGTATTCTCTTGACACCTCCCCACAGATAGACAAAGCAAAGCAGTTAAATTGATTCTAAATGAACTTCCAAATATGTAATTTTTAGCTGAAAAGATCTGGCTCTCTTCTGGATAGTTTTCTTTTTGCTTTCTGTTTTTATAAATCTAGTATTAGATGCAAGAGTCATATTCTTCATCTCTAAAATGAGGTAACTACCATATGGCTGCTTGCTAAGCTATAATTTTCCCCCCTTAAATGTTGACTGAGATTTTGGCAGCTCTTTAACCGTTTGATCTAAAATATAAACAAACAACTCCAGTAATCATCCATCTGGACTTTTAAAAAAACATGTGTGTTTTCTAAACCAAATCCTCCATAGCCACATAGAGTAAGTGTGAAGCAAGAGGGTTACAGCATATCTGATAATCCATTTGAAGAATAGGGAATATTATTGCCCTAAAGAAGTTCCAGGTGCCATCTGACAGCATCTCTAGATTTGGGCCAGCATAGAAGCAGACATATCCGAGATGGCCATCTTGTCATCACTCTTAGCATCCTGAAAATTTCAGAAAAGAATAAAAACAAGGCAAGGCTATATTATCAGAACCTCTATCAGAACCTGATGCCATTATCAAGTAACCAGATGGGTTAATTAAATCCTTGGAATCCAGGCATGATAGGTAATCATGAAGGCAAATTTCCCTTGAATTGAGTTTGCCTCCTAATGATCAAATGGACAGATCCATATGACAACAATGAAGAAATTATTTGCCATTTCCTTCTTCTGGAATTTTTTAAATAATAATTTCCCAGTCTAGCCTGCAGTCCTGAACTTTTTCTACTGGTCTCTTACTCAAATATTAATCAAGTCTGACCCGATTTAGTTTTTCAAAATCAGCCACTATTGGTAAGTACTGCCAACTGCTGTAGGAATAACAATATATAATCAATTTTTAAAGCATAACACCAGCGGTCAGGTAGAATAGATATGATGAGATGTTTTTTGTACATTTAAAAAAGAGATATGAAGGGGAACCCAAGTAGGAATGGAGCTACTCCTATATCTGTGCTGTTTTTCCAATCTATCTGTTATTAGCTGTGAGGAGTAAAATGTATGTTTAATATCTCCCCAGCTAGTAGGAACCTAAGTCAGGGAGACCTTGTTTATATTAAGCCTAAGAAAGAAAAAAAAATCTAACCACAGAGTTTCCCTATACTGTTCTGTGGAATTCAACCCTTGATTAATTGGTGAAAGCTATATCAATGGAATCCTAAATGAAATCAACTCTGACTGTCCTTTTGAAGCTGAAACTCAAATACTTTGGCCACCAAATGGAAATGGAAAGGAGTCACTGGAAAAATCCCTGATGTTGGGAAAGACCAAAAGTAAAAGGAGAAGGGAATGGCAGAGGATGAGATGATTAGACAGTGTCACTGATGCAGAGGGCATGAATTTGGGTAAACTCCAAGAGACAGTGGAAGACAGGAGGACCTGGCATGCTATGGTGCATGGGGTCGCGAAGAGTCAGACTTGACTTAGCGACTGTACAACAACAAATATCATGGGGAAACGATGCACTTTCCAGCCAATTGGTTCTTGGATAAAAACATAACACTTTCTGTCCATCTTCACTTTAATCAATTTTCCCACATTTCCTTCTGTGATTAGGCCCCTAAATAGTCACAAACTGAAATCCATTGTCCAATAACTAATTTATCAAGCAAAAGAAAGTAACAGTTTCCCACTGTGAGTTAGATGCCACATCACAGTATGAAAATCTTAATGTTTCTTTTGCAAATCAAAGGAGAAACAAAGGTAGGCCAACTTACCCTCTGGAGTTACCATTAAATTGATGAGAAAAGCAAAAGAAAATTAATAGTTCTGCAATGGGTTTGTTTCCATCAACAAATTTTTCTTTTACTGCGCACTCTACCATATCTCATTTGTAGTTTTTGATGACATGAACAGATATAATTTGTCAATTTCTCATGTTGAAAATTATATGTGAAATGTATAATTATTCATCACACCACTTAGCTTTCTAGTCTTGTGAGCAAATGCAGAAAATAAGAAAACCAATGAAGAAAATTAATGCTTGTTTTTACGATGGATTAGAATCTGCATTTTGTCTAGGACAGGGGTGTCAAACTCGATTTCATTGAGGGACGCATCAGGGTTGTGTTTGACCTCAGGGGGCCAGGGTGGGCGTGGCCAGCTCGATGTCACTTGTGTCGGGAGTGCCTGTGGTGACCCAAGCGCTCTGCCATCAAAAATGTGATGGCCTCCTGCAACCCTTTGCCAGGGAAAATGGAGCTTGAGGGCTGCCCGCGGCCCTCCCGAGCTCTGTTTTTGCTGGTAGAGGCACTACGGGCTGGTCCTTCACTGTTTCCAGGGTGGCCCTGTGGGCCAGATCTAAGCACCTACAGGCCGGATCCGGCCCACGGGCCTTGAATTTGAAATCCCTGGTCTAGGAGGAGAGGTATGCTTCACCCACTACAGAATGTCATCTGTAGAATGCAGGAGGGGAGATTTTTCTGTCATGACACCCACCCTGTGGAATATCAATCAGAATAGAGCTGGAAGGGACCTTTGATGTTTTTTAGTCCAACCCCCTGCTGAAGCAGGAGTCCCTATACCAATGATGGGTAACCTTTTTGCTATTGTGAGTCAAAAGCAGGGGGAGGTAATCCTCAGATTATGGCAGCAATGGCGACCAGGATTTCGGTTGCTAAATGACATGGTTATAAAACGTGATATCACATGCCTGCATCGCAATGTCAGTTCTGACAGTCCCGATTAATGCCATAACCCAGAGATGTGCAGGCCATTAAGCAAGAAGTGGCGAGAGTCAAAGGTAAGAGATGCTGCAGGCAGGTAGGGAAGAGCTTGAGAGGCCCTGCAGCATGTGAGTCAAGGGAGGCTGGGGAGGACTTTGGAGACCTAGTGCCGTCTGTGTGTGAGTCAAGAGAGAATGGAGGAGAGCTTTGGAGAGCCAGAGAAGGCTGCATGTGGGCAGGAGGTGTGTTGCAAGTGGGAGCAATTTACTGGAGTGACTTGCAAACCTCCCAGCCTGTAATGCATTCTCCACTAACTATGCTTGCGGGCAAGCAGCAGGGAAGGTCACAAAGGGTGAATCATGTGATCTTAGCTCCCTGTGATATAATTGCAAAAGAAGCACCTGAGTACCCAGATTGTGATCACATGACCGCAAGGATGCTGTGATGGCTGGAACTTCAGAAACAGGTCATATGTCCATTTTTTTTAGCATCACCATAGCTTTGAATGGTTGCTGAGCAAATGGACATAAGCCAAGAATCATTTGTATGTTTGAAGTGCTACCCAGCTGTAAAAGGATGTTTTTAATTAGAGATGGAATGAAGATTCGATAAGTAAGGGATGAATGTCCACAATATCAAACAATTTTATCAGACAACTTTACACATTTATCCCCTTCGTTTTTGCATTCCTCATTGCTATCCTCCTCTCTGTAAAAGGAAACAGGAACTGCTTGTTAACAAATCACATATCGCTCCATAAGAAATCATACCCATATTTTAACATTTCTGTCACCAGCTATTCTCACACTCTCGCTATTTTTAACATTCTCACAGCATTTATGACTTCCTTTTCATCATTTTTATTGGATACTACAAATTACTGAGTTTGTTCCGTCTTCACTTTTCAACATATCACTACTTATTCCCATATAAATGTCTAAAATAGTCCTTTTTACATTATCTCGCTTCGGTTTCATTCCAAATCATTTCATCACTTTTATTATTACTTCCATTCAACCTGCTAGATACTTGCTTAGTTCTCTTCACACTCTTCCCCAACAATTTGCTGTTCCCCTTGCCACAGCTCTGCATTTTCTCTGCCTCTTTTAAGCTTAACCATTCCTTGATTGCTTCAGTTAAATCCTTTGCAATCATCTTTTTCTGTACAATGAATCTCTCATTGTGTTTTGCAGCATTCATTCTTTTCTATACATTTATTTTCTTTATTCATCGATGGTGATGTCAAGAACATGATCTTTTCACTTGCATCATCTGGACCAGGTTTTTGGCTTTTCATAAAGGACAGATCTACCTTATCGTATGATTTTTTTTTCTTCAAAGAGCTCAAATACATCTTTAACCAGGAAAGAAATTGGCTCATGACTGAGCAACTTTGGCTCATGGATGGAAAATCAAATGCCACCATTTGTTGAATTGCGGAGCTGATCTTGACTGGCCTCAGGCAACAATCCATCTATTTAACCAAAACAACCCTAATATTTCATTTACCTTGTATGCACCTATACTGATCTCATTTTCTTTTTGACTGCCTGTTAGCATTCAACCCCTACTCCTCTTGGTTACCATACACAACAGCTGTTATTGGTTTCTGTTACAACAAGATATTTTATAAAACAGACGGTAGAATTGCAGAAAATCTGCTAGCATTTTAAAATTGTTTTTGCAGTACATATTGTTTTCCATTTTTTGCAGCAAAATCGTTATTTCAAATTTATTTTTGAAAAAAAACAAACAAGTTGCTATGCCATTACACCAGCACAGCCCCACTTAAGCAACTAAAGTTTATATGAGACCATTCCACCATCAAAAATAAGACACTCCATAACCTTCATAAATGTTGTATTCAGTACTCAGGTTAGCTGCTTTGCCCAAATAAAAAAATGATGAATAAAATAAATGTAAGATGTTTTATAACAACTTATGATTTAATTGATCAGTACCATACCCCTTGATCAGGAGATTAATTGGACTTGAAGAGGACTTAAAAATTTAAGGACTCCCAGATGTCTGCATACCATTAAGAGACAAAAGTTGTGTTAAAACTCTGCCTGTGAAATTTTAAGAACAACAAAAACTACATTAATTGTACGGACAACCATTTAGTCAATGTACATTCGGTAATCATGTGAACACTGTCAAAACATTTGTATATATGTAGATATAGTTTTATGTCAGACATCATAAAACCGGCCAGTGCTAGATATTTACAAATATGCTGTTAGAGAATGATTCTTTTTTTAAAATCATCTTTTAAGAATAACTGGTTTATTATTTCAACCTCTAGCACTGAGGCAGAAACAATATAATTATGAATAAACATCCCTAATAGATGGCTGTTTTACCCCATAATTTTCATTTTCACTGACAATAGTTTTTTTAGCCTTCATCAGAAAAATATTACACATCCAGACTTCATTAAGTGAAATAATACTTTAAACCAGACAAAAGGTTCCTGTAATCCTAAGATTGCTTTTTAATATGTATTATATCAGCACAATTTTATATACATTTTGAGAGAAAGTGACTTTGGTATATAATAAAATTATTATATAGTTTGAAGGACAGCACAAACAGGTGAAACTCAAAAAATTAGAATATCATGCAAAAGTTCATTTATTTCAGTAATGCAACTTAAAAGGTGAAACT
>JANHFM010007547.1:629698-642182 GCA_032468115.1 Grayia smithii | reverse complement strand
AGAACATATAGGAGAAAAAAAAGACACATAACACCAGTGTAAAGTAGCTATAAGATCTGAAAGCAAGCAATCTCCCAGACCAGGGGAAGTAAAGTAAAAGCCAAAGTGGTTCTAGTGGTGGTAGGAGTACTTGGAACTGAGTTTCCGTAGCTGGGAGAGTGGCTCCAGCAGGTCCCAGGAACAAAATCTGAGTTCTCTGTCCAGAAGAATGCAATGCCAGGAACAGCTAATATACTGCACAGAACCCTCAAACTACCAGATCTCTGGTAGATTGAGTACCCTGATTGAGGAAGTCACATACCACTCATAGGGGTAAGCATGGATTTTGTTTTTTTAGAACTTTACATGAATAAAATACCTGATAGTGGGTTTTAGTTTTTTTAAAAATACATAGAATCCAAAGGACCCACTTGCTTTTACTATTTAAGTTAATTTGTTTCATCTCTCCAAAGATAGTGTGTATTTTCTAAATGCCTAGAATTGGAATGTACCTGCTAATCAAGCCATCAAGCATAGAGGGCAATTATGGATCAGTGGGCCAGTACAATAAAGCCACTGACTCAGACAGGAAGCAAAGGAATAAAATAAACTCTTGAACTTAGAAAGATTCTTATTTCAGGATCTCTGGAAGCCTGGTTCTTTAAAAAGATGTGCTATTTAAAATAGGTTTTTAAATAAAATCAGTTTTTCTTTAGTTTTCCTGCTTATAGAAGAGCAGCTGTTCATATACACAGATCTACAGCTAGTGAGCTGTGTCTGATGCTACGACAGTGGTGCTTAAAAGCTTGTGAATCCTACTGAATTTTCAATATTTCTGCATAAAAATGACCTTAAGCTATATAAAGAAAACCCAATTAAACAAAAGAATCCAACACATTAAACCTGCTTATTTATTGAGGAAAATGATCAAAAACTACATATTTGTGCGTGGCAAAAATACGGGAACCTTTGCTTTCAACAAATGAATTGCTCCCCTTGGTTAGCAATATATCAAGGCCTTATAAGATGGTACTAACACTTCATGTGATCTTGATTCTGCCCCTCTGTTAAAGCAGTCTAGGACCAAATTGGCTTTTTTGACAGCTGCAGCACACTGCTGGCTCATACAAGTAGTCCTCAACTTATAACCACAATTGAGCCCAAAATTTATGTTGCTAAGCGAAACATTTGTTAAGTGAGTTTGTCCTATTTTATGATTTTTCTTGCCACAATTGTTAAAGGAATCACTGCTGTTGTTAAAGTAGTAACACTGTTGTTAAGTGGGGAATCCCCATTGACTTTGCCTGTCAGAAGTTCGCAAAAGGGGATCACCTGAACCACTTGCCAAGCATCCGAATTTTGATCATATAACTATGGGGATGCTGCAACAGTCGTAAATGTGGAAAAAGGTCAAAAGTCACTTTTTTCAGTGCCATTGTAACTTTGAATAGTCACTAAACAAAAGTTTGTAAGTAGAGGACTACCGGTATTTAAGTGATTGTCCACCAGAACTCATGTAGCTTTACAAATACGTAGTTTTGTATAATGTTTTTGATTCATTTGTTTAATTGGGTTATCTCTATCTAGTTTTAGGATGTATATAAAACAGATCATATTTTAGGTCATATTTATGCAGACTTACTGTAAAATTCAACAGGATTCATGAACTGTTAAGCACACTGTGCCCCTTCTATTTTAGTGATTCAGATTTTGTAATTTTTTTTTTGAGACCCACAGATTCTTTTCCTCCATCCCTCAAAAAGAACACAAAATAGCCAAAAGTGGCACTACAATTTGTCAATAGATCTGAGCAAGAAAAATACATTGACATGTAACACATTATTTAGACTGATTGAAATTAAAAAATAAACTCTTTATAAATTTCAGTTCTGTCTGTTTAAATAATATTGTTCTATTGCTACATTTATCCTCTGTATTGTGTGACTATTAACACTTTTAGATACAATCCCTAGGATCCAGAATTGCCCTCTTCTCTACATCTAATGGCTGAGAAGAAGCTAAAGGGTGGAATGGTTGTCAGGAGTGTTGTGAGTGATTTTTGAGGATCATGTTGTTTAAATTTGCTGCAGTTACAATAAATTCCAATGGTTGTTTTAAAAATAATGTATATATTTGCCAGAATATATTTTGGAATAATCTATGTAGAATTTAGAGAATTGCATGCCTTTAGTTATTTCACCTGGATTACTAAAAGTTGGACTGAATCTGTTGACAAATCTTTTGTGTTACATCACCCTGGGTGGGTGTTGCACATAGTTTTTTTACAGCTGTCATCTGTAAAACTGGTTTAACTTGTATAGTGAATAGTGATTCAGTACCTGATAGATTATCATAGATATTAAATTGTACAAAAAGTTTTTATTTTGCTTTATGTTTTGTTGTAAATACAATTCAGTAAGACTTAAAAAAAAACCCGAGATGCTTATTGAATCTTAGGTATATTAATTAGGAAAATCTGATTTATAAAGCGCACATTAGAATAGATAGTACTAACTGTAAATTCAAGAAAGATAAAGTATGGGGACCCATAGAAAATGGGGTACAATCTCTATTCTTATTTTATGTGTAATATTTATGCAGTACAAATTCTTACTTTTTCCCTCCCTTCCACTTCATCCCAAATAATAGCAAGCTTTAGACTCATAGCTGGTGTCAACTGTAGGTCTTATTATATCTTATAGCCTATTTGTGGAAATGCTTATTGTCTAAACAAAAATAGAAATTGACTATACAGCCACTGACTTACTGAACTATTTGGAAATAAGATGCTACTCTTTTATAAGCCGTTACTGATAGCATGAATTTGGGTAGAAATGAAACTCTCATTTCAGTAGAAGGAAGTTATTCGTTACACAGAAGAATAATGCTATCTGCTTTGCTCATTGTTGATGTATCTGGGTTGGGAGTAACTGAGGCTGGTCCCTCCGTAGGAGTAGAATCATGCAGTATGATTGTAGTTAGACAGGAAGGAGGTTCAGTATGAGACACCAAATTGTTGTGATGTCTATTTTTTAACTCTGAGGGAATACTTCTCATCATCCTTTGGATTATTGCATACAGTTCTTTGGCGTCTAACAGCTGTTACAAGTAAAGGTTAAACAATGGAAAAAGTTGGGTTTCCATTCTCTCTTGTTACTGGCAATTGCCAAGAAGCAGAATCCAGGTATTTGTATTATCTTATTTTATGTGTGTATAATGAGTGGGGGGTTATAATATTCCAAGATTATAAAATAAAATTAGTTATTTTGGTGCACATATTTTTACAAATAACTGCTTTTAAATATATTTGATGTGAGAAAGGGTTCAGTGCTTTACTTTCTCTTCTTTCAAAGACAGCTTTGTGTAAGGTTGGCATACAAATATGGAAGTTAGGCCTCTATTTCTGTATTCTGATATGCCACTGGTCTTACTTTGGCTTCACTTTAGGCATCTTTCTATATTTATATCACAGACTTCACTGAACCAGCGTGAGACTAGAAAGTTCTCTGTCCTAGGGGTAAAAAAATAGACACAAAATGTGTGCTGTGGCTTCACAAGAGATTTGCTTTGCATTCAAAATGTGGAAACATAGATGAAACTAATGTTTAAAAAGAATAATTTAAGGTTGAGGCCATTTAAAATTTGGCTTCCTATTATCAGATATCAGTTCTAGTTAAAAAGGATATTTTTTTCCAAATTTTCCAGATGAAAGATACTATAATCTTTTAAAAAATTAATATAGACCAATACTAGCCTAAGAATTTCAATTATTGTTCAAGAATAGTTTGTGTATCTTCAGTACTACTGTATACATGTCCCATACATTAAAAACTGACCACTTAATTTTTATGACTATTTACCAAAGAGTAAATGAAGTACATAGAAAGTAGGCTTTTTTTAAAGTAGGAATTGATGCTGTTAGCTCAATTACTTCTGATTTTGGTAAGCAATTTATTTACACCTTTTCATTCCACCAAGGAAGTTTCCAACAGAAAAAAATTAACTATTGCTTGTTTATTACCCTGTTTCCCCGATAATAAGACCTCCCGGATAATATGCCCAATCAGGCTTTTGAGCGCATGCGCTAAAATAAGACCTCCCCGAAAATATTTAAATGCATGCGCAGCTGGTCCCTGCCATTTTCTCTGGTTAGAGTTAGGGAAACAGAGCTGGAAATCAGGTAAGCTGGCAAGAGGAGCCCCGTCTTGCTCTACACGCCCCAAAATAATAAGACCTCCTTGAAAATAAATCCAAGCACTTATTTCGGGGTTCAAGAAAATATAAGAGAGGGTCTTATTTTCGGGGAAACACGGTACTTGATACATGATATTAAACATATAAAATAAAGAATGTAATGCTAAGAATAAATCAGTTTGTTTTATTTAATTTCTTGGGCAGAATAAAAAAATGCCAGTGTTTTTTTACAGTAGTAGAAAAAATATTTGTCTCCATATGTAACCATGGTAATATACAATTGTGAAATCATTAATTTCTCTGCATAGTCATACATATGACAGTAATGATCATGCATCTGCATATATTCAGGGGTTATTTTTCTGATATTCCAGTTCTTTTGATAATTCCTAAATTTGTAAGATACACAATCAATCCTAAACTTGTAAGATACACAATCAATTTTTTTGATGCAACTTGAAAATGAAAGGGTTACCATGTCAAAATGTTGCTGCTACAGTTAATAAAATAGTCAGATAGTCCCAAACTTATATGACCATAATTGAGCCCAAAAATTATGTTGCAAAGTGAGAAATTGTTAAGTGAATTTTGCCCCATTTTATGACTGTTCTTGCCACAGTTGTTAAGTGAATCATTGCAGTTGTTAAGTTAAGAACACAATTGTTAAGTGAAACAGTCTTTCCCATTGACTTTGCTTGACAGAAGGTTGCCAAAAGTGTTCACGTGATCAGGAGAGACTGCAACCGTCATAAATATGAACCAGTTGCTAAGCATCAGAATTTTGGTTGCATGATCATGGAGATGTTGCAATGGTCGTAAGTGTAAAAAACGGTCATAAGTCACTTTTTTCAGTGATGTTGTAACTTTGAACGGTCACTAAATGAACTCGAGGACTACCTGTAATTATATGCAGAGAGCATGGTTGTGATGTGATTTTGGAAAAGAAATTATATCATTGAAGTTTTTTATTTTGCTTAAATTGTTTATATCCATAATTTTAATAAGGTTAGCAATACTTCTAATGACGATTTCCAAATAAATAAACAAGTTTTTATTTCATTTTAATTAGTAGTATTAGGTAGCTGCACATCTCAGCTACACAAATCTGGGGTGCTAACAATATTAAAAATGATAAAAATATATACACATAGTAGCCACAAAAAAATTATAAAAGCAAATATCCAAATCTTTCAGCATCACCAACTTCTGAGTTTGTCTAGGGCCGTGATGGCAAACCTATGGCACGTGTGCCCGAAGTGTGCCATGTCACCTGGCGCACGCGGTTCCGCCCATTCCTCTTCCAGCTTTCTGGTGCGCATGTGCGTGCAACAATCAGCTGGCCTAGAAGAGCTGGTCTATTGGTTTCCTGCGTGAGCATGTGCATCAGCCAGCTGATTGTCGCATGCACATGTGCGTCACAAACCTGGAAGAGTAGCTGGCTGAAACTGGAAGTTCAGTGGCTGAAACCAAAAGTTCATTTTCGGGCACGCTCATGTGCCCTGGGTTGCAGCCCAGACATGTGCATGCTTCCTTTTCGGCACTTGATGCCGAAAAGGTTTGCTATCACTGGCCTAGGGAATGGGTGGGATCAATCTATCAGCTGAATAAAGGTTTCATGCAATTCCTTTATGACTTTGGCTCTCTTAAATGCTTTTTTGCAGAATTCAGACAAAAATTGAATTCTGGTTTGTGTGTGTGCTTTAATGATAGTGGCGCAAACCGTTATTGAGAATTTGCTGATAAAACTTTCTTTTTGTTAATACTTCTGTCATTTCTCATTTTGATGATACCTGTACAGTACACTGCTGGATGCTAAAATTTGATACAAAATGAACTGATATTACCAGAAAATCATTAGAAATATTTTTATATGGCCTTATTAGTGCCCACATATGTATATTGTACAGGGGTGGGTTCTACTTACCTTTACTACCGGTTCTCTTCGCTTGCGCGTGTGCCTAAAGCGCGCCACCGCACATGCGCAGTAAGTTTTTTCAGGAAAAAAACCTCAAAACAAGTGCTCTGCGCATGCACAGAGTGTTATTTTCAAAGTTTTTCCCGAAAAAAAGTAAGTTCGGGTGCGCAGGTAGGCCCGGGTCTGGGATGTAGAGAACCGTCACAACGTCACCACTACAGGATCGCGCGAACCGGACCGAACCGGGAGCAACCCACCACTGATATTGTACCATTGATTGTTTGATTAAATTTCTAGGCTGCCCATTGCTTCACCAAGTGACTCTGAGCCATTACTGGAATTTCCTTACAATATTCTTCATTATTTAGAAATAGCATAGAAAAGTAAGCATTTCCATCTTAGCAGTACATCAGAATAAAATATTACTTTTATTATCCAATTCAGTTGGCATATATGGGCTGCAGGATAAATAATTGGTAAATTCTTTCCTTGAGACAATGTATATATGAAGAGCCTTCCAGTCATTGCCCTGAATTAAACACTATTGTAATTTAAGTGTCCTGGCTGCTAAGGATCAAAGCTATCTGTCTACGAAAATGTTTATCTAGACCTGAATCTTAGAGGATACAGTGGAGGTTGGGCAATATTGAGCAATGCCTTCAATCCATTTGTGGGAGAGATCTAAATAGGAACTGGTTTCAAGGAATATTTATCTCTTGGCCTGTATCCCTAGTATATCCCTCATTCACTCATTCTAAGTGACATTACCTCTAATCCTTACAAGCTAATACTCAACATTTTGTAGAAGGACTATAGAACCTGATTGGATTAAAATAGTACATATCAATATCTTTCCATATTTCAAATAGCCTCCTTTGTATATAAAAGCCATCATAATTTGTTCAGTAATCCTTGTTTGCTGCCATGCTAATCACCACAAAATTGTTTAGTATTCAGAGAGAGACACCAACATTTCTATCTGTTATGGAGCACAGAGGTGGGATTCAGCGGGTTCGAACCGGTTCAGATGAACCTGTTGTTAAGATTTTGTGCAGTTCAGAGAACCGGCTAATTGCACCACTGGCTGGACCCGCCCACCCTGCCCCACCACTCCTTGCCTTGCCCGCCTAGGGTGCTCACCTAGAGTCATGCCCGCAGCATAGCTGCTGCTGCTGCTCTCTGGTTTCCTCTCTTGCCTCGACCACGCTGCCCAGTTGATCTCTGCCTGGTGAGTCTTCCTTCGCTTCTTGCCCCTCCCATGTGGCCCAGCCCGCTTGCCTGCCTTCCCCATGGTTCCTGCGGCCTAGCCCACTTGCCTGCTTTCTCCGTGGCCTCCCACGCAGCCCCCACAGCCCAGCTGATCTCTGCATGGGTGACTGGGTGTGTGGCTGACACTTGGCTTCCAGCGCCGAAAAGGGCGGGGAAGGGAAGCGGCCGGGCTACCTCTGCCTTTCATTGAGGCACATGGAACGAGATGGAGCTCCTCTTGCCATCTCTTTTCCCCCCTCACTCATGGGGGGAAGGCTTCCTGCCCCTCACTTAGCCATCTACACCCTTTTTCGATGCACTTGGGAGTTTGGCTGGTGGGGAGATGTGGAGCAGGGGAGAAAGGGTATTCCTGACTCCTGGGCCGACTGGCTTCTTCCAGGCAGCTCTTGCTCTGCCTTTCGATGTTAGCCATCAAAGATGAGGTTTTTGTGGTCAGAAGACCATCACTGCCCAGGACCTTGTTTTTCTGAAGCATTTCTTTGCCTACCTGATTTCCAGCTCTATCGCGTTTCCCTATCGTATTTCTCGCCGTCGTGTGCAGGTAAACAAAAGTTTGTGAGACGAAAAAAAGTTCAATCAATCAATTCCAACTTCTCGCTAAAGAAAAAGATCATGCGAAGTTGGAATTGATTGAGTGATTTTTTTTTAGTCCCACAAACTTTTGTTTCCCTGCACACGATAGTGAGAAATGTGACAGAGCTGGAAATCAGATAGGCAAAGAAATGCTTGGGGAAAGTGAGTGGCCACGGAGTGGCCTCACTCTCTTCTCCCTATCGTCCTCTTGCTTGGGGAAAGCGAGAGATTCTGGGTGGTGGTGGTAAGCTCCATGGCACTGCAATGGCAACAGGGCAACCTCACCCTCTCTTCTCCCTGTCTTCCTTCTCCTTGGGAAAGCAAGGGATTCTGGGCAGTGGTGGTAAGCTCCACAGCATTGCAATGGCGAAATGAGAAATGGAGTGGCCTTCTCTTCTCCCTGCTGCTCCTCCTCCCATGCTGGTCATACCATTTCCTGTTTCTACATTACAGCACAGCACCCAGGATCCACTTTGATAGCGGGGGGGATGTTTTGGGACACAAGCCTGCACCCCCGCGCTGTTTTGGGATGCGAGGCTGCAACCCCAGGCTGTCCGAGAGGCCGCACACACGCCTGGCCAGTGTCAGAAGAAAGGATTCCCTGTGGGACAGAAGTTTTGTCTAGAAGGAAAAGCATTGAGAAACCAGTTTGATGATAAGTAATCCAAATATTATGTCCCATATTTCCCACAACTAGATATTTTTAAATTGTACTTGTAGTGTAAGTATATAAGTAGATTTCTTTTATTATTTAGTAGAAACAAATGCTATTAACAAAGGAATAAGTAGGGGGTGAGAAATTTGGAGGAGCTGAATTGTTCACTTCTGGCATCCTTAGCTTCTGCAGTTTCATCTGCTATTATTCCATTTTAGAATAAAGTTGCAAAAATAATAGTTCTATACCAGTGTTGGCAAACCTTTTTGGCACCGAGTGCCAAAATGGGAGCACGCACACATATGTGCCAGCCACCTGGTCTTCCAGTTTATGGTGTGCAAAGACCAGCTTGCCAGTGCCTATCCTTGCACCGGAAACCAGAAGAGTGTCAAGTGTCAATGAACCTTGTCTTTTCCTGCAAGATATGGGCCATGAACCAATAGCTTTGCCCTCCCCTGTTTCTTGTTTTGAATTTTCTGTCCAAATGTAATTGGATTTTTTGGCTTGGAACCAAAGGTATCTAGGTTCAGACTGCCCCTTCTTCTGTCCCAGACAGGACATTTTGTGGTGATACAGTTTTCCTCCAGATAAATAATTGATGGGTATTTATTTATGAGGAAGGCAATGTGTCTTTCAATAATAGAAATTAAAACTATTTTAACAAGAAAAGAATTAAAATATACAGAGAAAATTAGGATAAGAAAATGGAGAGAAAAACCAAGAAATGATATTACAAAAGTTTTTGTTTTGTATTGTTGCTAAACATAATTAAAAAGCAGGAAAAAAATGAAGGGGCATAAAAGTGCTTTTATCATATTTTTCTTAGAACAATTAGTTGAATTCTGCCTTGTTTATCATTATTTTAGATAATAATTTAGCAAATCAAAAACACAACATGCAAAATTGGCAATAATCCTTTTATTTTGGTCAACTGTGAGTTCAAAAAGCAGAGGTGAATTTGTGGTATGGAATCATTTCTCAAATGAAGCCACTCAGTGAAACAGAATCTTTATAATTGGCATTATATCTTTGGAAAATAGTGCTGATACAAAAATGCTAAATTTATATAATGTACCCTGTATGTATGGTGTTTACAATTCATAGCACTTATTTCTTAATCAAGCTAATAATTAATATTTCATAACTGGAAATAGTTCTTGAAATCCACTGTATTTATTAATAAACCTTTATTAATTGTTAATCAATGTGATCCTTGGACAATAGGAGGTTATAAAAATTGATTTTATATCCAAGGTACTCCCCTATCTACAAAACATATGAAAAAAATATGTTTTTTGTTAAGTAACTATTAAGTAACTATAAACAGGCAGGTGCAAAAGTTATCCTCAGGGGAAGGCAAAGAATATTTCACAGGTTTTGGATGTATGACAGAAAAGGTACATGAGTCAGAAAATATGCTTGCGGAATGGCTGGGAATGGGGTTGCTCAAGCACTTTATGTAAATACAGATAGTCCTTGACTTACAACCATTTGCTTAGCAACTGTTCAAAGTTATAGTGGTGCTGAAAAAAGTAACTTAAGATTGGTCTTCACACTTATGACCATTGCAGAATCCCTGCGGTTGTGTGCTCAAAATTCAGGCACTTGGCAACTAGCATGTATTTATGATGGTTGCAGTGTCCTGGGATCAATGATTGCCATGTGCAACCTCTTCAACTGGCTTCTAACAAGCAAAGTTAGTATAGGAAATTGGATTCACTTAACAACTATGGCAGTTTGCTTAACAAGCGTGACAAAATAGGTCATAAAATTGAGTACAACTCATTTAATGATTGCCTCACTTAGCAACAGAAGTTCTGATCTTAATTGTGGTTGTAAATTGAGGACTACCTGTATAGTTTAATAGATTGTAGTAATGGGATATGGTTGGTACAACTAAAGAAAGATGTGTAGATCTTTGATACCCAACTCATGGAGGTGGATTAGGTTAGTTTAAATCAGATTTAAAACCAAGTGACTTGGAGTCAGAGTTTCTCAAGCAATTCAATTTTGCATAAAAATTTTGGAGGCCAGGTGAGCGGCTGGGTGAGGTGAGGGGCTGGCCAAGGTGAATCCCCCTCAATGTGAATGAGGTTGAATTGGCCATGCCCACCCAGTCACATGACCACTCAGCCATGCCTACTTAGCTGGTCATTAGGGCAGAGAATTGGTTGTTAAATTATTTTAATCCCACCACTGAATACCAACTATATCATATCTACTTTCATGTATTAATAGTTTGTTTCCCAAACTTTGTGCATTTGTATATAGGCACTTGAGATCTTTATGTCTGACTTTGGGTATGCTTCCTATGTCTCCTATTTGGTGTTTGAGTTTGTCCTCCTTCCCATCCCACCTTACCTAATTATTTGACTTGTTTTCTAGGGGTTTTCGCTTGGAATTAGGCCCTGGGGATCCTAAAGAAAGGTCACTCACCCCTCTCAATTTTAGTTTAAAGCCCTCCTGATAAGTTGAGCCAATCATTTTCTGAAAACATTCTTCCCAGTCTTTGTGAGGTGAGCATCCCTTGCCAAAAGTCCATCATGGAGGTAGTGCAGACCATGGTCCCGGAGTCCAATATTTTTTTAGCAACACCAAACCTTTAGCCAATGAATGCTTTGTTCTCTTACTGGGTATTGACCTTTTGTTGGCAGTACAGATGAAAAAAACTACTTGTGCACCTAAGTTCTTCACTTTCTTGCCTAGCTGCTCGTAATCACTCAATATTGTTTTCAGGTCCATTTTCATGTCATTCATCCCTATGTGTAGTAGTAGAAAAGGGTAGTAATCTGTGGATTTTATCATTTTGGTTAGGTTCTCATCCACATCTTTGATTTTTGCTCCAGGGAGGCAACATACCAGGATGGACTGTCCTGTTTACAGATTGCTGGTTCTGTTCCCTTGAGAATTGAAACTCCTATCACCAACACTCGCCTTTTTTTTCCTAGTGAGGTTTGGGATATTTTTCTATCTGTCACAGATGGTGCTACATTTTAGGGACATTTGATGATGCTTCTTTTCTAGGTGTCTACATGTTTTCTTCCAGGAAGTGTCCATGAAATCAATTGCTTAGGACCAGTGGGGCTGCATCAGAGTAGGTTGGGTTGGACAGGGGTTTTGTACTAGGTTTATGTTTTTTTCTATGAGTAACATATTGCCATCTGTCTTCTTCTTCTAAGGGGTCATTTTTTTAAAGATGTTGTTTGATCATTATTATGTTAAATTTGGGCAAATTCTTCTTGCAAGGGGTTTCTCCTTTTGTTGGTTGAGTTTCAAAGTAGTTAGAGTTTCCCCTAGACCAGGGAGGTGAAACTCAAGGCCTGTGGACCAGATCTGGCCTGTGGGTGGTTAGATCTGGCCTGTAGGGCCTCCCAAGAAACAGCAAAGGACTGGCCCGGGGGCCTCAGCCGAACCCAGGTTGACTGGGTGCTGATCTACAACCTGGTGGTGGCCATCTGGGCTGAACCATGGCCAGCCTTAGATCCATGGTGGCACCTTGGCCTCGCCCCCTGGACATGCACACAGGAGGTAGTGAGCGCATGGGGCCTGGAATCCCTGGAAACTGCATTCTGAGTGCTTCCCTTTCATCCAGGAGATGGAGCCAAGGTAGCACTGTGAATCTAAGACTGGCCATGGTCCAGCCCGAATGGATGCCACCAGGCTGCAGATCAGTGCTGTGCCTCCACCAGCATCTCCATGTCCTGCTCATTGGCCTTTTACATGTGTATGTGTGTGTACATGCACATGGGGGGAGGTGTCCAGCAGCAGGGGCTCCACAGCTTGCTGCAACCACTGGGCTGGCCCACGCACCTCTTCCTCCTTCTCAGCAGACTCACCTTCTCTTTCCTCCTGGCCAGATTGTTTCCTTTAAGGGCTCCCGCTCAGCTCAACTCCCGGGC
>JANHFM010007547.1:611215-626202 GCA_032468115.1 Grayia smithii | reverse complement strand
GCTCCTCCAATTGTAAGCTGCCCTGAGTCCCCAGGGAGAAGGACGGCATAGAAATCAAATAAATAAATAAATAAATATAAGCATGCAGAAGGTAACAGTATTCCATGTTGTGCCATATGCTTTGTGCTGCGGCGTGATGTCTTACTGGCCAAGTGAGTGCCAAAATATCTTCGGACAATACTGGCTCTTTGGTTTAAGAAACAGAGATGAGCACTGCCTTCTAAAGTCGGTCACAGCTAGCGTGGGTAAAACTTGGAGGGACAATTTTACCTTTACCTTTTATGCATTTATATATTGGTTGAATTAGAGTGTAATTTCTGTGGCATCTTTTAAATCAATCAAATACAATTTTAAATGTATTATTTAATAATACAATGAGATAGGCTTGATTTTGAGAATAATTTTAATATTAAACAATTTATGTAATCAGTAGGCAAACTATCAATCCACAACCAGTATGCCACCTTCTTGGTATATTGCTTTTATTTTCGTTGAGTGAAAAAAAAATGAGCATTATTTCATCCTTCTTTCCTTATTTTTGATTGGTATCAGCAATTTGTGTTAATTCTGTTCATACATATAATATAAATGAAAAATCTAGCTCTCTTAAAAATCTTTTAAATTCAACTACCACTGATAGCATCGAGCAATGTTATTGCATTTAGGAGATTAACAGCCCAGTTCTGTACAGTATAAAGTTATTCCCTAATGAGTCTACTGAGTCCAGTGGCATTTGCTTCAAAGTGAATGTGTTCAGGATCACTATAAACGCGTCTTGGTCATTTTATCCATTGGCATATTCCCTTAATAACTCTTGGATAGTTTGAAGCATATGTGTTCCTCATGCTGTTTACTCAGGTTTCATATCAACAATACTTACTATTGGTTTTCTTACCTTTTTTTGGCAGGGTTTTTGTGAATAGAAGTCTAGCCATGGAAAAAATAAAGTGCTTTGGATTTGATATGGATTATACTTTAGCTGGTATGTATACAAATCTATGTTTCATAACTGAGCCTTATTGCTAACAAAAGCAAGAATGACTTACTACATTTTGGGATAGTAAGTGCTTATTTAAGAAACTACTTAAACTCTGTTTAAGCAGTTTATAGAAAGAACTAAAGAACAGATAGCAGTTGACTACATTCTTATCATTTTGTATAAATCATGTCCATTTTGTTGAAGAATAAACATTCTAATAAATGAACTTCTATCTGCCGATAATAAATCTTAGTTATTTTTATCCTGGATCACATAGTCTTTAGAGTGGTATTGATAATTATGCTTCTATCAAGGAGTTGTTTCTTATCTCTTTTCTTTGTGGTGCTCTCTTTTAGAATTAACCAACTGATGTTACTATTCCCCAACTAATGGCCAGGCAGAGTTGACTGAAAAAGTAGTTTTTCATGAAGGGACATTTTCCTATTATTTATATCATATTTATATATCTGCTAGCTTCAGCAGATGATGACCAATTATTCTAAGGCTATTACTTTTGCTTATATCTCCTAATTTCAGTAATATTTGTCTTGACATTCAGTACATCTTGCAACCATTTGCAGTTGGCAAATAAATAAGTGGTTTTGATTTTTAAAGACATTTAAGTAATTGATAGTAATTAATGTTTTGCATGTTGTGCACAAAAACTGAGTATTCCATTTTGGAAATTTTAAATCGATTATTAACTTGTTATGGTTATATGCCCAAAGACACACATATTACACACACGTTGTTACAATAATCCATGTTCTTTCTTTGATTTTTTTTTAGTTTTCCATAAAAGTAATAAAAAAATTTTTAGATATGCATAGCATTTTAAAGCTACCTGTATTTTTCGGAGTATAAGACTCACCGGAGTATGACGCACCTAGATTTTAGAGGTTGAAAACAAGGAAAAAAGTATTCTGAACCAAACGGTGTAGTAAAATATTACTTAATAAAATACTAATATAGCATAATAATTTTTTGAAGACCTGGGTAAGGGCAAGGGTCCTCAAACTTGACAGCTTTAAGGTTTGTGGACTTCAAGTCAGTGGTGAAATCTAAAATGTGTTACTACCGGTTCTGTGGGCATGGCTTGGTGGTGGTGGGGTAATGTGACTGGGTGGGCGTGGCCAACTCTTTTTTTTTTTACTTTTTTAAAGCATTTTTTTACAGCCTGTTCAGCAGAATAGGCTGCAAAAAAAATGCTTTTAAAAGGTTTAAAGAAAAGGCCGTGACAATCACAGCTGAGTTTCCTGATTGTCAGAAACTTTCTTTTTACTTTTAAAAGCATTTTTTGCAGCCTATTCTGAAAAATAGGCTGTAAAAAAATGCTTTTAAAAAGAAAGGCTCCGAGGATCGCAGGGCTCAGCTGTCAATCACAGCTGAGCCCCGTGATCCTCAGAGCCTTTTTTTAAACAGCCTATTCAGTGGGGGCAGCGGCAGAAGCAGCAGCAGCGATGCGGGGGCGGCAGCAGAAACAGCAGCGATGGGGGCTGTCCGCGGCAGCAGAAGTAGTAGTGATGGGGGCGGCGGCAGCAGAAGCAGCAGCGATGGCAGCGGGGGCAGCAGAAGCAGCAGCGATGGGGGAGGTCTGGGCTTTCTGGCGGTGATAGCAGAAGCAGCAGCGATGGAGGGGACAGTTTGGGCTTTCTGGCGGCGATGGCGGCGGCTGTCTGATGTTGACGCCATTGCTATTGTTGCCACCGTCATTGCTGCTGTTGCCGCCGCAGCAACTGCCCCCCCCTTACCCTACTGAATGTATACATTCGATATATAAGACGCACCCAGATTTTCACCCCCTTTTTGGGGGTAAAAAGGTACGTCTTATACTCCGAAAAATACGGTATTTTAAAGTAGCATTTTAGATTATAAGATTGAAAATACTTATATGTGCCTGGCTCTGTAACTCAATGAAAAATTGCTATGCTGTAATTTGTTTCTGTCATGTTGATAATTCTGTATGCCCAATGGAAGAAAGTAATCTGAGGTGGTTTTGTAATCAGTTGTGTAGTGATAGTGAAAAGGTGTAACTTCTCCTGTCTGTGATTCAGAATCCATTGTGGAATTCCAACTCTGATGATTGAGTAAAGGCAGAGCATTTTACTAGCATTAGGCCAGGACTTGGTTATTATTATTTTTTTAGATAGTACCTATAGTGTTTACTCATATTATAGAAGCAGGGCTTTTAAATTAGGAGTTTGACAGGTCTCTTTTGAGAGTCTCTTTTACAGTCGGTCACTCCAAATCATGGTAAGTGTGAACATGAAGGTAGGCAATGATGAAAGCCCTGTTTTTGCTACCACTGCAGTTGACTGCATTATTATCCAAGACCTCTTTTTACGTATTTGGGCATGCATAGTTATAAATGTATTAAATGTTACATTTCAGAGACAGAATGTTCTAAGGAATTCTGAAACATTCCATTCTTCCTCCGGACAGTGCTGATTCAGCTGCTCTGGAAATAGTCCTGCAATTGTTTGGAAGTGAAATGTGTTTTCAAGATGTTTCTGGCTTCTAGTATCTTGCTCTTTAAGAAGATGGTTAAAACACATCTGTCTTTCCAAGCTTTAAATAGTTATTATTGTAATTGATTATTTTAATTTCATTGTTTTAAATTTTTGTTTTGATTTTAATCGGATTAATTTTGTTTTCCAAACATATATGATAGAAGTAGCTGGTGGTCTGGAAGAAAAATGGAGTATTTTGCACATCCCTAACATGTTGCAGCAGTCTTATGAATAAGCAGTTTATATTTCTAGTTTTTCAATATCTTCAGTTGTAACCACAGGAATATGTCAAATCGAATAGGATTGAGTCAAGGACAGATTTCATTCAAATTGTAATTATAAAAATCACTGGATTACTGGAAATGGTCTGAGCAAATGACTGTTATTCTAAAAGATTAATTGAAATCAATGTATTCATTTTTTCAAAAATTTAGCAAATTTTGTAGGAAATGTCCCCTACATAATTGTCATCTCTCCTGCAAATTTTATCTAGATATATTAACACTCAGGGAAAAAAGAAGATACCATTTTATGCAATTCTTTTTTCTTGCTAGACCTTCCTATTTCTGTCATTTTTTTGATCCTAGGAAGATAACATCTGTTGCCACTTACATTGTGCATATAAGATAAATAAATGAGATGTAAATATACAATATTGGCATATTCCTTTCCCCATTTTGAACCTTTTTGGTTGCTTTATATTGCATTCTGATGGAAGGTTCCTGGCTATTATAGTAATTTTCAATAGGCAAATGAGGTTTCTGATATACCATGTTTTTAAGGAACATCCATAGTATGTTTCAGACTATCCTGTCAAAAGCCACTGTATAATTAGTAAAACAAAAATAGATATCTTTTTGGATCTCCCCCTTTTTTCATTTTCCATTGGCTATTAGCCAAATGATCTTGGGTGGCATCATCTCTTCTGAATCCATTTGTATATCTGGAAGTTCTTGTTCCATGTATTATTAAAATCTGTGTGGCAAAATATTGGGCATTATCTTATTAGGGTATTAAATTAATGCAATTGTTCATTAGTTAGAACATTCCTTAACATTACCTTTTTGTGATACTCAAATATAATGGATCTTTTTCACTCCCTTGGCCACAGTCGTTTTCCATACTTGTTTACAAAATTCTTTTCTGCACCCTGTTATCAGATTTTAGAGGTCTGCTGATATTTTGCCAATTCCTGCAGCATTGAGTTAGCAATATTTTCTAGGGTGAATTTAACTTCACTTTACAGAATATCTGGTTCTAATTCAGTGGTTAAACATAGTAACATATTAGTTAACAAACATTTTGTTTGTATGGATAGTTTTCAACATTTCTGAAAAAGATAATTGCAAATCCATAAGATCTTGGCATTAATTCATTTTTAATTGCAGTAACTCATTATATATGATCAAATAAAAAACCAGGAGATGGATAAAAAATACACACATACTTTAAAAGTTGTGTACAGAATTCTTGATTTAACTATACTAATTTCAGATAATGTGTTCAATGTAAATTTATAATGTGGCACTTATCAGAATGCTTTTGGCTGATGGTAGACACTGAATACATAGCAACATTAATGGAATTTTGGAGATTTTCCAGTAATTGACATACTTTTCACTGAATCCTGAAATCACTTAACAATCTTCTCTCATCTGTAACTCTCTGTATTAAGGACATTCTGCCTGCCTATAGCCCAGAAATCCCTGTAGTCCATTTTGTATTGTTCAAGAATGTCCAAAACCCAGAAAAGCTATTCAGGATGTTCAAGTTAACTGTAAGAGAAGAGGTAGCAGCCTTTAAAGACTAGGAGTGTCAAACTTCCAGCCTGCAAGCCAAATGCGTCACATGCTGTCCACACCCACCCCCGTTTTAGGGAAGGGGGGGAAGTTGCAATAAGTCATGTGACGATAACATGACCACGCTAGTTTGACACCCCTGGCTTAGATCATGAGATCACTTGAAAACTAGAGGGAAAATAAATATTGACTAGCAAAAAGAACAGTGAAGGACTGAGAAACAAAGTAGTTCAATTAAAGTCATTTTGCATCTGGCAGAAAAATAACATTGAGCAACTTATTAGCTAGATCTGGAGAATTAGTAACAAGTTAATTGAGATTCCATTTCAATATTGCTGCTTGGGAAGAGGAAGGATACATATCTTATCAATTACTCTTTTAGTTTTGATTTTTATGAAAATAATTATTGATTATTGTATGTGTTCCTGATTTTTTAAAAATATGTAACTTTTGGAATAGAACATGAGGATAGCCTTCAAATGGAAATATTTAAATGTATGTTTGTTAAATCAAAACATGTGGCACATGATAGAAATAACAGGAGTGTGTTGTTCTTTGGGGTGGTGTACTGTTATGGCCATCTGTAGAAGGATGACTCTTATTATTGCAAATAAAAATAAGTCTAGAACAAATGGATAAAATCCTCTATATAAAGAGAAGATCCTGCCACAACACAGTTTCATTATCTTTGTGACTTGCTTTTTAGCCATAATGGCTCAGGGTGATTTATACATAAATTTTATTTAAACCTCACCTTTATTATTTATAAATAACCCAAGGTGGCAAATATAGCTACTCTTTCTTCCTCCTATTTTCCCACAACAACCCTGTGAAGCAAGTTGGGCTGACAAAGAGTGACTGTCCCAAAGTGAGCTATGTTCATATGTAGCATCAAAATTGAATGATAGACTTTGGCAGAAAAAAGATAAAAGTTGGACTTAAAATCTGAGAAATGAAGGAATTTTTAAAATTTGAAGTCAGTTGGGATAGAAACACAATCTTGAATGTAGCAATGCGAGGAAAAGAGCAGAATATGTCAAATTTATCAGGTAATCTTTGCCATAGTGTCTGTTATGTAGCAGTACATTACAGTTAGCAGTATCGAATAATCTTCCAGGAGATCTTGTCAATATTATATTAGGGAAAAAATAATTATGCTGTGGAAAACAGCCAATTCTTTTTGCCAGATTTTGATAGTATATTACAAAGGAATGCTAGAGACCACATGCAGTCCATCAGTTAAAGATTGTTGCTATTAAACTTAGCAGAGTCTGGTAAAAGCAGAAACTCGACTAATCAGACATTTGTCTGATTAATTCTATAGTGAAGTTTCTCTTTGCTGCAGTTAAAAGGGAATAGGAATTGCTTTTGAGAGGGGACGGATATGTATAGAATATGCTTGTTTTTACAGCTGGCTTCTAATCTTTATAGCAAGGTTAAAGAAGAGTCATCATTCCTTCTGTAGTAGCTAAAATAGCAAGAAGCATCTTCTGTAATTAAATGTTCTAAGTTTATGCGTGTTCTTTCATATATAGTCACACAAGCAGCATATTTGAGTTTTATCAATGGAATTATTCTTATGTTTAGAAATATGGAAATATCTCACTTATAATGTACTTCTTAGATGAATTTTAGTAATTTACAACATGCAGTTCATCACACGTTTACTCAGAAATGGTACACAATCACTACACTAGTCTAGCTAATAAGGCTTGGCTTATCTTTTGTAATGTATCAGGTGATCTTTTCTTTCAAAGGTAAATATTATGAAAGCTATTAGTTCATCTTCCCATTTCTCCTCTCTGTCAGCATTTATCAATATACTTCTGTATTTATAAGAAATGTAAAGAGGTGACCTGCTTCTTTAGTCATCTTTAACACTATTGTCCTTATGGCCACCACTCTAAGGAGTGGGCATTCTAAGTCCCTATGACCATATGCAACCCGTACGTTCCTAAATCCCTTAGGAACCTTATTGCTAAATATCAGCAGGATATTTTCCTCAATTATGAGAAAAAAACACAACAAAAATTATTGTGAAAGCCACCAGATCTTACAATTTTAAAATTAAAAAACTCCCAAACTTTCCAAATGGGACCTGCCTATTTTGCATAAAGTATATCCCTATTGCAACTCTTACCCTGTCCAGAAGTGTTTTGTCATCAGTCATCATGAGGTCCTGAGCTTCATCATTTTTTATTCTCCATATTATTTATTTAGTTTATGACATATCATACATGGACTAGCAGTATTAACATTTCACCTAGATTAGTAAAACACAATAAAATATAAACATTAAAAATATCTATGTTCAAATACCCATGTCTAGGCCATCTAACCGTTGAAGTGCAGGATTGTTTATATTAAAAGCATCAGCTACTAGACTAGTATATGTCCTCACTTTACAACTGGTCATCATGTCATCTGTACTTTGACATGGGACTCCACAATCACACTGAGGGGAGGATATTATGGCTCATTAATACAGAAAGTCTATGCAGATGCCACGTGAGGTGCAAATCCTATTCAGAATTGTCCATTGCTGGCATGGTAGTTCAAACCTTGGCATCTTTTTTGTGGAGTCAGTTATATATCTTCCTATGTCAGGGCATTCAGCCACCCCTTTAGCTTTCCATTGGGACTCTATGTTAAAATTGGGCAGATGTTGTGCAAGTGCCAGGGTTTTTTCCTGGATTTCAGTCTTTAGGCTGATAAATGAGAAAGGTCAGCATGCACTGGTAAGAGTGAGCTGTTCATAATTTTTCTGTATTCTTAATTGATTTTGCTTGAAACTTCCATAGGTTTTTGTAATCTATTAACATTTCTTCATGTAACGTAACACTTGCAAGTGAATACACTTAAAACTAGAGATTAGGGTGGATTTTAGGAGGAGCCCTTCTATTTTAACATCTCTTACCATATTCAACAGCACAGTCTCAACAGTAGTGTCCTTCCAATTTTTGGGTTCTTGAAATGGACATTTAACATTGGAACCATCATTAAAAAGGCACAACAAAGAATATTCTTCCTGCGTCAACTCAGGAAGTTAAGACTGGCCCAGGAGCTGTTGATATACCTACTTTTACAGAGGAATTATTGAGTCTGTCATATGTAGTTCTATAACTATCTGGTTTGGTACAGCAACCAAACAGGACAAGTACCAACTCCAATGGATAGTTAAGACTGCAGAAAGAATAATTGCAACCAGCCTGCCTTCAAAGAAGACCTGTATATTGTCCAGGTCAGAAGGAGGGCTGAGAAAATACCTCATATCCTGGACATAAACTGTTTCAGCTCCTTTTCTCAGGAGGGTGCTATAAGGTATTGTATGCCAAGACAACTACCGTAGTTACAGGGACAGTTTTTTCCCTTGTGCCATCACTCTGCTAAAGACCTAGTTCTCACACTGCTGTCTAATGTGTTTATGTATTTACCCAAGTAGCATGACTATAGTATTATTATTATTATTATCCTTCTTCTTATTCTTCTTATCCCCTCCTATTGGTATGATTATGATTTTCATTAGTCTGTTGCTTTTTTGCATGTACACTGATAGCTTCTGCTCCAGAGACAATTTCCTTGTGTATTTAATCACACTAGGCCAAATAAAATATTCGATTCTGTGCTATTTCAATATTTATTGTAGCATATGTCTCAATAAATAGATGTATTGTTTTCTCTCAGAATCCTGAGTATTATATATGCAGTGCTATTCTCTTTCCTTCCAATGTGCACTAAACTGGCTTTTGTGGTAGAGGAAATGGAAAAAAAAATCAATTATTTTAATTAAGCCAGGTCATATACAGCAAACAATGACCTCAAGTTGATAAGTTAATACTTTATTATTATACATTCTTTATTTCTGCTGGAGTAACACTACATATTGTGGTCAAAGATCTATTTTTAAAAAAAAAAAATTTCATAGGAGCATAATTCATACAAACACATTACCCCTTTTGTGCTAAAGCCTCCTGCAAATTTTCTGTGTTTGAATCTAAGAGCGTTTTGTCATTTGAATATGGGATCTTGCCTATAGATCAGCAAATGTAAACTATGTCTCACTGGCTAGTTTTTGATTGTCCTCAAGCCAGTAGCTCAAGCAAGCATATTGGTGTTAATATATCACCACTGCTCTATTTTTTTAAAGTCAGTTTGATTCTTTCTTTTTGACAGGAGAGTCCAGTGTAACTCCTTCAAGACTGGAGTGACACTCTGCATCTGCCTCTGCCTCATGTGAGTTAAAATCTTGGCAGCAGTATATTGTGCTAGGTGGAGCGGCTGCAGATTTTTTTTTTCTACCCACAAAGGCTATTAATGTGGCTTCTGTGCCTGTCTTAACAAGTAACCCTAGCATGCATGAAAGTCCTGTATATATTTTAATATATAGCTTTCTGTGCTTTGGGATTCTTCTTTGATTTCATAAGGAAATTGCATTCTTTAAATGGTTAAAATAGTTTTGAACACAGTGCATTTTATTGAATATTGCATTTGATAGTTATTGGATCTGAAGATGCTGACAGCTGGATTGTGTTCTCAGCTTTACTCCATTTCCCAAATCACCCCTCGCTAATCTGAAATTAATTTTTTTGCCTTGACTGTTGATTTCAGTGTATCTCTTGATAGGCTTGTGGATTTACTGCACATGTGATTATGCGTAGCAGTACCTACTTCTTTTCATTATGCAAGGTGGGATTTCCTCATCAGGGTTTTCTGCAGTTTTCTTAGTAAGATTTCAGACATAGTCTCCTATTGCCTACTTCCTAGGTCTGAGAGAAATGACTGGTCCAAGGTGACTCAGCTGGCATAGACAGACAGGCAGGCAGGCAGATCGACAGACAGAATTTCTATGCAGACAGATAATAAATTAATTTGTGTATTTCAGAGGTAGGTTGCCAGAAAGGAGAAGCAGACAGAATTAGTCTCTTCTGCCTTCCAACTTTTGTGGATTTTTTTTTAGAAAAAACACATTGCTAAAATAAACATGGATTGATCTGGATTAATAGAGGACCCTGAAAATGGTGTTTCATGGATAAGAGATTTTTAACTCCTACACTAAGTATTTTTTTAATTGCACAATAAATGCAAATGATTCCGTAAATAGCTAAGTGCATTAAATGGCATTAAATCCAATTTTGCTTTAGGATTTAATATTCTGTTGAAGCATTTGGGTTTGGAATCTTAATAGGTTTCCTAGTAAATATGCAGACACATAAACTATTATTGAACAAATAGCTGTATTTAATATTAAATGCTTATGTTTTAAAAAGCATATCTAAAAAAACTGAATTAGATACGTATTCATTGATCTATTTTGCTAGAGCTTTTCCTAGTGCTCAGTGAACTTCATATTATAATGGTGACACAACATATGTATTAAAATGGTGAATATTAGTGTGATGGACCAGTATATCTCCATGACACAATTAATTTATATAAAGCTCTCAGTATGAATGATGCTTTTCAGAGTAATACCATAAAGTCAAATCCATGCAATAAAATTGTAATCTAAAATTGAGTCAAAGAAAGCAACGGAGAAAGATGATGGTGGAAAATAGAAGTGAGGATAAACAAGGAACAGATGTAAATTTATATAAACCTGATTTCAGAATGAGATAAGAACTACTAATTTTTCTTTCTGTGGGAAAAAGTGAGACTTAAGAAAGCAGTTTGCACTGTTTCTTAGAAATTGTGTAAAGCTATAATTTGGGTAGCTTTTAAAAGAAAGCTGTGTTGTTGTACATCCTTGTGTGTTATGTGCAAAGTATTTGAGGTCGTACAAAACCCAAAGCCTTCTATGGGAACAATACATGAGGTTGTAAAAAAATGGTTGGAAAGAGAATACTTGCCTATGGTCACTTCATAAATTGATGCATTGCATCAGATTTGATCTATGAATTTCAGCTTGCATCTATGCTTTTTTTGGGGGGGGCTTTTTGTGAAAAAGGTCAAAGTCAGTTGGTCAGTTGGTCACCAGCTCTTCACTCTTAATCCCATGATTTGCTATTCTTATGGCAGACTTTAATTATGGCATTGGAGTTAATTTTCATTTACTTTTTGGTAGCCAATTGTGAAGTTAGGCATCTGCATTTGATGAGGCAGTGATACAAAGGAAATTGGTTTTTTTCATGAACTTTGGGATTGCTGGGATTTTTCTTTTTGTTTCTTTATGCTAACTCATTTAGGGCCTATGTTAAAAAATGTCATTTATTTTTTCTGCGAATGATCAAAACTATTGGAAATTACTTGTTGTCCAATGTGCTCTGCAAAAGGACCTAATGATGATAATGAGGATTTTCGCTCTCAAAATGGAAGGAAACCAGTTTTCAGCATTTGTTCCATAAGCAATATGGCTAAAGGACTTTTGTAAGCTATAGGTTATATTTATTCTTGATTTGCTATTTTAGCCCTTTTGAGAACAAAACCCAAATACTTCTTTTTCCTCTATGTTTTGATGTAATATGTGTTATAAAAAACCCTAACTTACTGGTCTGTAATAAAGACAATTTCAATGTGCAAATAAAATCTTTACTATAAGTTTTCTATTAAGTCTATTTTCCCCCGAAGTCTATAGCACAAAATATTTTTCATACAAGTGCTTTAGCGAAAAAAACAGTGATGAAATTCCACGGAGAGAGACCTGAACCCTGAAAACGCATCAAGTTATCAAAGGAAGGTAGAGAAATGGATGGTTTGTTTCAAACGTCACTATTTTGCTCTTCATTTTGTGATGCCAGGGTTTTATTTGAATTGAAGATTGATTGGTCTGATTAATCAACTTCACCAAAACAGATGTAGGACTGTTTACACTATTGGGCCATACATGAATCTAGAGCTGTGTCTAGAACATCGTAGTCATGATGTGGTGATACCAAATTACACAAAAAGATTCATAGAGTGGCTGTTGGATAGTAATGATATTAGTAAACAACTACGGCTCTTTTCATTGGGGAACCTTGGGTAATTTCAAGGAACCCCATATTTTCTGGAAATATTGTTTGAAAAGCATAAGTTAATAGCAAGAAAATTCAGGATTAAAATTTCATTATAATTTTTAAGGTTGTGTCTTTACTATTGTATTTAGAATCTGAATTTCCTTTATTTATTTCCATATAGTACTGTATGTCTATCATCATTATATATCCTCCCACCACCCTGTGCGCTCACATAGGGCTGCCCTCTTCAGGGTCCCGTCGGCTAGACAATGTTGGCTGGCGGCTCCCAGAGCGAGGGCGTTCTCAGTGGGTGCATCGACCCTCTGGAATGGGTTGCCCACTGAGCTCCGGACGGTCCCTGACCTCCGATCCTTCCGTCGCGACCTGAAGACGTGGCTATTCCAACAAACTGGCTGACTTGATGGGGTTTTTTAAACATTTTAACTGTTTAATTAATTTTAAATTTGCTATTTTAACTCTTAATTAATATTTCTTTATTGTTGTTTTAAATCTGTGTGAGCTGCCCCGAGTCCTTCGGGAGAAGGGCGGCATATAAGTAACAATAAGTAAATAAATAAATAAATAAATAATATAAACTGTTGCACTCGAACAAAATTGTTGGCAGTTTGCAATATTTCCATAAAAGTTATAAAATCAAATAATTAAATCAAAAATGAATAAAATCCAAATTCTCCCCCATTTCTCTTAACAGCCACAGTCAAATTACAATGTTATTTGACATTGTATTAATCCTTTCTTATTTAATCTGTATCATGCAATGGTTCAGATTTACAATATTTCTTGATTTTTTGTTCATAAAAAATTATCAGAATTTTAAACAAATTTTCAGCTGAAATACAAGATTCTTTCCTGTGCTTTATAGCCTTCTTTCTTCTTTTAGAGTAAACTTGTACACTTGTTTTTCAAGGCAATACTAACTCCAGGTGTCTTCATGGATAAGTTCATGTAGTTTTCTTGGCAACAGTACAAAGATTGTTGACCAATGCTGCCTTCTGTGATATTTTTTCATTTTACTAGTTAATCCCAGTTAGGTTTTACAAAAACAAGCAAGTTGTTGCCTTCTATTGCAAACTGCAACTCCTCGTCACAAATATTGTATTTGACTAATTGTCGATATCATGAATCTTTCAGAAAAAAATAGCTCTGGTTACACACGTTCAGTCTGTGAACATGTGTAAGTGAACATGTGTAACTGAGCTTAGACAACATGGCACATCATGTCCTATAAATATCAAAGGGCACTTTTGATTGTTTTGGGGCATCTTCTAAAAAATTACCTGGATAGTTACTAAGGGTTTCACAATGTTTCCAAGATTGTACATCTTTCTTGATTTGGGCAAGTAGAAATACTACATTGCTTCTATATAATAAATGCAGTGTTAGGGATCAGTTGGCTTTCCATTATGGAATTTACAAGACTGTGATTGTGACCCTTAACTGTAGACTTATTACTTTTAGGGTTCTTTCCCTTTATGGTTGTATGGAAATTGGGAGAGTATTGCTGGGCATTTGCAGTACTCAATAAGGGCTACAGATGTACAATGAGTTTCTCACATATTATCATTTATTATGTTTTACTGAATGTTTTCCATAACCAGTTGTTCCCTTTCCTCCAAAAACCTAGATTTATTTATATTTTTATACAGCTTGGTTATACATGAATAATATGGTCTGATGGAATATATACCATGTTTTTCATAATATATGTATTTATCAGCTGAAGTTATTTTGGGATGCTAGAAAGAACGTTTTTCTTAGAATTGACAATTTGTGTATGCATATACTTGCTGTCTACATATCTCTGCAGTAAGAACTGCTGTTATCAAAATCTTTGGATAATGTGTGCTCTTCTATACATCAAATAAGAAGGCCACTTGGCATAATACCATATAGTGAACCTGAAATAATGTACAGTCAGTTATATACTACTACTACTAGAAATAGACACAGTCATAGAAAAAGAAGAAACTAAAGGGCTCTGGAATTTTCAAATTCAAACAGAAGAGTTACCTGCTACATAACACCCCAGACTTAACAATTGTCAATAAGAAAGTTAAAAATATCTGGATGTGGCAATACCTGGAGACAGCAGAAGAGACATAACTGGAGAAAATCACAAATTACAAAAACCTGCAAATAGAAGTAGAATGATTATGGAAAAGGAAGCAAATATAGTATCAGTAATAATAGGTGTTTTGAGCACAATGCCAAAACACCTGGAGCACCATTAAACACCATTGCCATTGACAAAATCACCATCAGTCAATTGCAAAAGGCAGTTTTACTTTTAGCAGCTTATATCCTGCAGCTGTCACGTCCTCTATCATGTCCTGCCATTCTGTTGGAAGGAGGGCGGGGAGAGGAAGGCTTCCTTTCCACAAAAATATTTTTCACATGTTTTTGCTTTTGTATATCTACTGCAGAGATATGCTTGAGAATTAGGGAGAGGGATTGTCTTTGGAGACAGAGCACATTCCTTCCAAGCTGGTTCCAGCTTGGTTCCAAGGGCATCGTGTTCTGAGAATGAACTGTTATCTGCCTAGTACCTCCACATTCTCAAAACAACTTTGAAGCATCACATTGGCTGCTGGTGGACTGGTTGAGGGGTTGGGTTTGGGGAAACGGAATAATTGCTTTGTGCTCTGCGTGGGACTATCAGATTCCGCCTGACTTTACTGCAACCACTTTCTCTCAGTAAAAATTCTTTTGATGCAATTTAATGAAGAGTTTTGTTTTCCTTTAACTC
>JANHFM010007547.1:578558-611115 GCA_032468115.1 Grayia smithii | reverse complement strand
TTTGAAGACCCTTGCCCTAACCCAGAGGTCTTCAAACTTGACAAGGAATACTTTTTTCCTTGTTTTCAACCTCTAAATCTAGGTGCGTCTTATACTCCGGTGCATCTTATAGCCAACAAAGAACAACATCTGTCTATCTTAGGAAGGACTTCGAAGGTGGATAAAAATGCCAATTCCAAACTAAACATCTGTCTGTGCAATCAATCATAAATAATATGAAAAATAAAATGTCATACAGCAAGGCAAAGTAATACATGGCCAGTACATTAAAAAAAGATAGCAGCCAAAGCAGATATTAACAAGACCCTGGCAATGTCTAAGAGCAGGAAAATTGAAGAAAGACAAATCTGGAAGCCTTAAAACTAATGGATACAGAACTACAATTGAAAAGGCAGCAACGAACAGAAAATGCCGCCTTTGCAAAGAAACTGAAGAAGGTGGGCCACCTAGTTAGTTGCTGCAAGAAGATTTCACAGATTGACTACAAACAATGGCACAACAAAGTAGCAACAATGGTGTATTGAAAGATCTATAAGAAATATAATTTGAACACTATCGGTATTGACAAATTCACCATCACTCAATTGCAAAAGGCAACTTTATTCAGAACAGCTTGCATTCTGCGATGATACCTCACCATCAGACATCAGCATCTGGCTATCCTAGGTCCTTAGAAAGGGCTCAGTGGGTGAATAAAAATGCCAAATTCAGTCTAAACATCTGGATGATTGTGCAACCAACCATAATAGATTATTAAACTTGTGTGCCACTCAACAATTCTGGGTGGCTCACAACAAACACATTACAATAAAATCATTAAAAGTAAAATATGGCAAGGAGAACAGTCCAGAAGAAATAAACAAAGATTCTCACGCTTCCTTGCCAAAGACCTGGGTCTTCACAGGTCTTCTGAACAACAGTGAAGAGTGGACCATCTGGATCTCGGGGAACCTCATTCCAGAAGGCAGGCAATGCTACAGAGAAGCTTGTTTCCAAAGTTCTGATAGATGTCAAGACCTCCAGATTATGCACCAACCTTGAAGGGCAAACAAATACTTTACAATCAATAGAATTACGGAAGTATAATACCTCAGTCATTGCTTTATCTCTGCTGAATTGTCTGTAAAGACTGGTAAAATGAATGAAAATTTTCTGATTTGCTTAGATATGACATCTCTCTTGTTTTCTCTTTTGTATTTTCTAATTGGAATCTTCTCATCTTATCACAGTGTATAAATCTCCAGAATATGAATCCCTTGGATTTGACTTAACAGTCGAACGGTTAGTTTCAATTGGATATCCTCAAGAGCTGCTTAGTTTTGTCTATGATTCTACATTCCCTACCAGGTAAATAATTGTAATTTAAAGTTGTATTTGTTCTGTACAATTTAAGTGGTACTTTTAAGCTTAAGGTGCTATAGTTCATATATGATAAACTGCATATGTATCTTGAAAATTTAAGTTTATGTATTATCAGATAATGTGTTTTAAAATACAAATAAATCGAAGAGAACTGAAGAGCAGATAGGCATAAATATTCCTATAGACTAATGTCATTTTATAAATGTCAAGTTTAATTTATGACAACTAAATGAGTACTATTCACAAAATCATTTGGGGATAATATTCATGGGTATTCCAGAATTTTTAATGATCTGTCTATTTCCTGAAGTGCTTTCTTGAGTGTATCGGGACTGCCACATTTTGCACATTTCTCTCAGACAATTCTCTGTGCTATGTTGGAGACTTTTGAAGTTGCTCGGGGCTTTGGAAAGAACTTAGTGGGACTGAAAGCATCATGGTTAACCATCTGACAAGGGTACTATAGTTCAGTAGTAGTTTCTGGCATTGGTCAGGAGTAGGATTTTCAAAGACCCTTCCAAACCTTTATATTATGTAATTCTGTGAACCTTTCCCTGAATCTTTCTGGCAACATTGTTAGAACGTATAGTACATTTATTAAAAGTAGGTAGTGAGGGAGAATATAAGCCTTTTTATAAAATATATATTTTACAAAGCTTCACATTTTGATACTTTTTATTAGGAACACTTCTTTAATTTTTAATGATGATTTATGTAAAACATTTGAGATGCTGTTTAATGGGGAAATATTCCTTGATAAAAATATGGTAGAAAAATTCTTATAGCACATAGTATACAAAAATAAATATGGGAATCAAGCCTTAATCTTGAGAAAGTGAAAAAAAGAAAGACAAATCTATTTGTCCACAATGTTTTTCCCCAGTGAATACTTTACATTTTTCTAAGAAGCATCCGAAGTTTCACAGTGGGCAAAGATTATAATCTAGATTCTAGACTCATTGAGAATCACTTACATCAGCTGCCCCAACCTTTTGGACTCTAGGGACTGGTTCGGGAAGGGTGTTTTATCCGCAGACCAGAGGTGTGTGGTTTCATGCACTGCCTGGATCCCACACATGCATGGATGGGTTTTCATTTGCTTGCCCAGCCCAGTTCCTGGCAGGCGGCAGACTAGTGCTGGTCTGTGGCCCAAGGGTTGGGGATCTGGGAATGATGTATTACACCATTCCTACACTATCTCTATGTGAAGTCCACTTGCATTTGGTCAAGCCATGTACTTCTGCTGTTGGCATCAGACTAAACAGTTATGGTTCAAATCAGCAGTATGCATTTAGTTTTTAAGCTTATTTCCAAATGTACTTGGATTTCTCCTTACTGATTACAGAATTCAAATTTTAGCTGTTGTAGTTTATAATAATTTCTTAGTTTGATTGTTGTGAGCTGCTCAGAGGTGTTGAAAGACAGTATACAATTTTAATAAATTATTATTATTATTAGGTCTGGTTATTAACTCCTTGTTCTCTCAGACCTGGGGACAAACTACACATTGTAGAAAATATGCTCCACTCTACTTTCTTGAATCAGTCTCACCTTTCTCTCAGTATTGTTGACTTAACATAAAAATTTAAACTCTTTATACCTTGAACATTCTATGCCTATCTTTCTACAGCAACTATTGATGTAGAGCGGGGTCTGAGAAATGCACTATAGGATAATGTCACATCATGGGTAAGGAAAAACCATGACACGTTAATGGGAAGGAAAGAGACCCACAGAGCACATTAAATTAATTGGCAAAGAAGCCAGAGAAAAAAGAATAGACAATCTGAAGTCTTAATTTATAGCCACACCCAATATAGCAGTTTACTTTTTTTTTCAGATATCCAGCCTCTTTTTCAAGCATTATTCAGCCAATTGAAGCTACTTTGATAGCAGAATTTAATACAGGGATAAATGGGGGGAGGAGATAGATAATTATCAAGCAGAGGAAGCATTAAACATCCCTCAATTGTGTACCCCATTGATTGTCTAAATTCAATATATTGTCTTTCCATGTAACTAGGACACTGTTGCACTGAAACATAAAAAGTTCATAGTTGTGTGTACTTTGACTTTATAACTTCCTTTAATGAAAGCCCTCCTGGCAAGCTGCTAGCATCTAATATTTCATTGAGATATTTTAGTGTTTATATAACACTTAAATGTGTACTGCATCCATATTGATTGTATGTGCACATCATATTCAAGCTTGCTTTAGGAAGTTGTAGAAAAACTGCAGTGAATGTTGGCCCACATGGTCCCTCTTATTCTTCCAGATGGCCAGACATTAGCATAGGGTGTGGCAACTTTTGTTTAATAGTACGTATGGTTAGCTTCAAATAAACCAAACTTCAAAGAACTATTTCTCAAGCTGGCTTGTTAGAGCTAATAAAAATGTTAACCAATTTTGGGTTAAGTCTAGCAAACTGTAGTGAAATTCTGAGAAGTAAATGCTGCCAAAATTGTTCTGGCAAAGTACCTTGCTGTTAAGATAAATGAACTAATTATAAGCAAATAGATTAATTGTACATTTAAACCAGGCAATGCAGACTATTTTTTCCTCTGCAGCTAAACAAAAGTTCAATGGGACTCTATCATCAGTGTCCTCCTTAGGGTCAGATTCTAATTTGGACAGAACGTGATAGAACTGGCTCAGGTATGCCATTCCAACAGACTATCTTTCAAAGTCTTGCTGTTCATCATTGCTTATTATAAAATGCTGACATCCATCCTTGCATTTCTTTTTTTTAATAGAGGCCTGGTATTTGATTCTCTTTATGGAAACCTGTTAAAAGTTGATGCCTATGGGAACATCCTAGTGTGTGCACATGGCTTTAACTTTATGAGAGGGTAAGTGATGCAAATATTGATGATCTTATGCACAGCTGGGGTATATTCTGTTGCACATGGTATAGCATCTCGTAGTTAGTTTCTGACAGAAATTATCTAACTTTAACATTATCTTATTCCTGTTTTTTTCCTATCAATAGATTGGTAAACCAATATGATATTTTTGTGATCTTTTAGTCAATAAGTATGGTTTCAAAAAATCCAATTTATACTTTGTATACAAAAGCAGTACATGGACAAAGGATTAGATGTCACCTTCAAGAAATCATATAATACTCAGGGCTCAGTTTTTTCTTGGAAATTTTAAGAGATAACTTGGCTTTCTCATAGGTCTTGTTGACTGTTGTTTGAACCTTTCAATATATAGTAGAGGAAGTGTTTTGATTTGATATAATTAACTACCATATTCTTTTGTCCTTTATATTCCTCAGGCCAGAAATACGAGAACAGTATCCTAATAAATTCATTCAGAGAGATGATACTGACAGGTTTTACATTTTAAACACACTGTTCAACTTACCAGGTGAGAATTGAGAGGGTGGGATTATGTAGTCCAGATCAGTAGGTACATTGCTATTAGTTTTAAAGGAACACTTTTATGAATGTCTTCTTGGTTTAGATTAATTACAGGTATGTCTATTTGACTAATTGTTCATTTTAAGATCTGGTCTTGCCTTGGTTTTGCTTTCTTGCAGAGACATATCTGTTGGCTTGTCTGATTGATTTCTTTACTAATTGTGACAGATATTCAAGGTGAGTATTGTCTTGGCTATATGAAATCAACAAGGCCATGTTGTAGTAGCTTTTCCAATGCAACTGTATAAAAACACAGCATAGTGATGTGGTTATTTCAGAGTGAAGAAAATATTTAAAGAATTGCTCCTTTTTAATATAAAATATTGTGATTTAACTTTCAGTAAGATAACAGGGTTTCCTCGTTCACTGGAAAAAATGATTCCCTTTGAATCAGTGAAGATAGTGTTTGAACAGATGGATAATGCATAATGCCTATTCATGAAATATACAAAATATGTAAACAAAAACCTAGGGGAAAGGGATGGGAAACCGTGCTTTCAGTTTACACCTAAGGACACCAACGTCATTTTTAATTACATAACATTTCTCAGGCCTCATACAATTTTCTATATGGCTGTTTTATTCCATTTGTCTCTCAGCTGTGAAACAGGATTTAAAGAGGGAGACCTTTTCATGTCCTTCAGAAGTATGTTCCAGGATGTGAGAGATGCTGTAGACTGGGTTCATTATAAGGTAACCTGCATTTTGGGGACATTTAGAAGATCTCTTTAAATCAAATAGTTCTAAGTTTTGAATTATAGTATCATTTCAATAATTTTAATTTTTTTCTTCCCTGATGAATAAATGCTAAATACCAGTGCCCCAGCAAGATAATTGGACAAGATGTGATACAGAATGAATTACTTTTTATTCTTCCTCCATTCTCCCCTTAATTTAATTCTTCTGTTTCTTCTTTACCTTAAGAGATTAGTAGCTGTAACCCATCACAGAAACAGCTGCCAGTCCTCTTACACTCTTTATATTCAATTTTCTCTCTACCCTATTCAGCAATTTATATAAAGTTCCTTGGTGGCCTGTCATCCAGACAGGGTTGAGGATAGTCCCACCCTGTAGCTTTAAACTATCATATGTCTTCAGACTATTCAGTTTTAGAACAGAAATTATTATGTGCCATCACCTGAATGGCACTTTGACTCATATTTCATTGTTATGTCATGACTCTTAGAGTTGTCCAATTCTACAATGAAATCATCAAGACTAATCTCTTGATATATGAAACTCTGCAAAGAACTTTCTGTCTTTAGTGTCACTTGCACATCTTTCTACATGATGACAGCATGGAAGATTATATTAATATGAAACCCAAGTAAGATACCTATTAGATCATTGCTTCTGCTGTCATGTAAGATTTTTTTTCCCTGTTGTTTCAGGGCTCACTTAAGGAGAAGACAGTTGAGAATCTACACAAGTATGTGGTGAAAGATGTAAGTATTCAAAAAGTTGTTTTAAGAAAAAAGATAGATGGTGATTTATTTTGCTAATTCTTAATTGGTCTTACTATCCAGTCACTTAAAATAGTGGATGGAAAACAGAAAGTTCACTAAACAAGGGTAATTTTATCTGGAATCTGCCAATGATATAATTGCTCTAATAAATCTTGCCTTATTGATGGAGGTAGTGTAGTATTTCCCCTTTCTCTTATTAAATGGCATTAATATTAATCAAACTGGAGCATTCACTTCTTATCTTTCAAATTGGACATGTGCTGCAAAGTAATGATTGTGGCTCTCACCATTACTTACTCTGGGCAAAAATTCAAATTAAGCTCCAACATGTAAAATGACAGATGATTTATCAGCAAAGCAGTACTGGTCAAAACTGGCTGAACTGGGACTAAAAAGAATTTTAAACAACATTAGCAAACTGGTTTCTACTCTGACATTGTCTGATGATGTGGACATGGAAGAAAAACAAGTCTCTGAAACTATCTACACACATGCCAAAAGCATGTGCCTGACTATTTGACACCAAACACAAGTATGGAACCTGGATGAATGCCTAGAATCAGTAGACCAACATAAGTCAAGTTGGCAGACAATACATGATACGGGCAGCTCAGATCTGAAGTTTGCCATCAGGTAAAGGCAAAGCAAGAGGCTAGAACACCATGGCTCTGGAACTGGAAGAAGCTGCACAAAAACACAAGTACCACACCCTCTTTGCTCTGATAACTAAGTGAAGAAACTAAATCCACAAACACAAGGCCAGTGGGATATTTATAAAATCTTGAAACAAGTGACTGCAAAGATAGACAACGCAGAAATCCACCATTCATTGAAAGGCTGGGATCTCAGGCCTTGCATGCTGAGCCTACATCTGAGGGAGTAAGAGTAGCAAAAAAGGTAGTGAAAATGGTTACACTGCTGAAATGGATGGAACCCCAGTTGAGGCATTCGAAACTGGGTGGAGATAATGTGAGACAGTGAATGCATTCAAAAAATTCAGGGAAGTTCGCATTAAATGAAAATTGATGATAATAGCCCCTTTTTGCAGTCATCCAACCATCTAGAAATAGTAGGAACAACTAGAAAACAGCACACTGATGTTGGGATCAGATTTCACCATCAGACAACTATTGGAAGAAAAAAATCACTCTGGCATATGAATGCCTATTGTATTCATTGATTTTCAAGCAGCCTTCAACTGTGTACTAATCAGCTTTATGGATAACATTGAAAATCAAATATATACTCCCCCAAAGGTATATGCTTACTGTAAGAAATGCACTGGCTGTATGCACATCCAAAATGGATCTTTCAGAATTCCCAATTTGAAGTAGTACTAAAAAAAAAGTTTGATATAGTACAGATAGTCCTCAACTTATGACCATAATGGCACCTGCCTATCTCTGTCATAAAAATGTGTTGGTCACCTTTTTTGTGCCAGTCATTAAGTGAATAGGGTGGTTGTAAAATGGCCGACATGATACTTAAATGAATGCTGCAATTGTTAAGTGAACCAATGCTTTAGTATTTGTGCGGCATTGCCAAAAGTTGGAAGTAAATGCTGTATTTTGGGGGGGAAACACTGTAAAATCCAGTTATGTGACTGCAGGGCCCTACAAATAGCTATAAATACAACCAGGTTGCCAAGCACTTGAAATTTGATCACAAGACCAGGGGAGGAGTGACCATTGGAACTTCAAATCTAGATCATAAATCGAGCCCCCTCTTGGTAGGCCCATTGTAATTTCTTAGGGCAATGGTTGTAAGTCAAAGATTACCTGTAATCATGACATTACCATAATTGCGGAGACCATAGACATTTTATATAACTTCACAAAAACTACCAGTTGATGTGGCTTGAAAAGTAATGCTTACAAAAGAAAGTTTTTGACAACTGACAAGCCAGAGTCTTCTCAATGGAGTCCAAATGGAGCAAGTTAACCATTTACAATGGAAAAGAGAGAACAGTATCAAAAGGCCACTGCTCTGTTTGGATTGTTAAATTGGTGTCAGTGGAAGAAACAAAGGATTTCAGAGAAAACAAAGTTGTGAATCTTCCATTCACTAATCTTGTTATACAGATCTGATACAGTACATAGGCACTATTATATGCACTTCTAAACAGATTTGACATTTATATGATTGTCTCAAGAATAAGAAATCATTTTCAATCTGCAGTTGAGAATGAAGTACAAACATGCATATTAAGAAGGTTGGGAAGGTATGCAGAATATAGTTAGAACTTTGGCTTCCTTATAGACAATGGTGGAGAAAGTGACCTGCAGGATGGAATAGCACCAGAAAAAATTTGGGTGAAGTGACAATTTGAAAAGCCTAATTTCAATTAAAACAGATATAAGAAATGGTCATAACCCAGTAGCATCCAGACCAATGCACTGGCTCCAAGGTTAGCCTTGCCCAGACATTTACTAAGGAGAAAAAGAAGAAATGGAACTTCAATTAATTCTATTGTTAAAGAAACTTTGTTCTCTCCTGCTACCAAAAATGTAATGACAGTAGCAAGAGAGACAACATCACAAAGAAGACAGAAAACTTTGCAAGATATCAGTCCAGCCTTAGGTCTTGAATTCAGTGGTGGCAGTACCATTTGGGGCTTAGGATCTGGCATCTGAATTGCAGCATTGAAAGGGGATGTAGGGTTCCTGAGTGTGACATCCTCCACTCTCTGAACTCGATAGTTCCACAAAGCTGTGTCCATTCTTTTGGGCTTCTCTTCATCCAAATAGGAGGTATTCAGTGCATCCCTGTTCATGACTCTCAAAAAAAAAGACTGTGACTGATTCTGTAAAATCTATTTGGCAGCTGTTTCCATAATGTGTTGAAATATTACTTTTTCACACATTAAATGATTCATGAGATTCCAACTTTAACTGTAACTATCCTCTTCTCCGGAACTTAACACGTAGTAAGGATGCACTAACAAAGCTGCCCTTTATGCTATCACATTGAATCAACTATATTATATGCACAGAACTTGGCATGAGATTCAGTACCGCATAGTTAAGATGTGTAACATTTTAGAAGATATTTTAAGCAGACTGAAATATGTATTTGGCATTATTCAGAACAGCAGGGTGCATGTGCTATTTCAGCTAGGTCATGTGAAGTACCCCAAAATAAATTTTAACTTAAATGTTTGAGAATTAGTTTTATGTCAATGTTTGTCATTTTAGGGAAAGCTTCCACTGCTGCTGAGTCGCATGAATGAAGTGGGAAAGGTGTTTCTTGCCACAAACAGTGACTATAAATATACTGATGTAAGTAAAATTTTATGAAGTCTTTCAGTAAGTTGTATATTTTTCATTTGATAATAAAGGAGGCTTTAAATGCAAAAAAAACCCAACAAAAACCCCAAATCCAAATTATGAATTTGAAATCCTGGACTCTTCTCCAGGTTTGATTAGGTCTAAACCTAATTTTCAGGAATTGGAGATACATATAAATACTTTCTATATGTTTCTCTAATATATTTAGTATGAAAGGCAAGGATACTTTTCAATTAAATTCACTAACATTTTAACATGTCATGATGAGACTATAATGGTCAATTTTCTTCTGGGAATTGTATTTCAGCTTTGCCCAGAAAATCTTTTTAGGTCTGAATGCAGTATCCACGTTCATCCATTGAGACTGAATATTTATATATCAGTACAAAGAACACATGTTAGAGACCAATTTTATCTGAATTTTATATTAAATGAATATCAGGCTTGCAGTGTCAAGAGAAATTCAGAATTTTTCAGTTCTGGTGTTCTCTTTGCAGACAGATAAATAACTGCTTCTCTGATCACAGGTCAAATTGCTTTCTGTGTATATGGAAGGCATCAATAGTGGTTTAACTTCCTCTTCTTGTTCAGAAGATGAGAAAATGCACTGCTATGCTTTTTGTACTATTCTCTTTTCTGTACTTCCATTTCTTTGCTTTGGTTCCCCAGTATAGGAACTTCTTCTATTTTTCCGTTATGCCCTGTGGCCATGTAGGCAATATTTTCTGTATTTGGCAAGATAGCAGATAGTTTGGTGTACTGATTAAAAATGTTGGCCTGGAAACCAGGAGACTGAATTCTAGTCCTTCTTTAAGTAATGAAAGCCAGCTGGGTGACTGACCACTCATTCTCTCTCAGCCCAACACACCTAACAGGGCTGTGGCCATGGGGAAACTAGGAGAAGGAAGCAGTATTATGTATCTTTATCACCTTGAGTTACTTATAAAGTAATAAAGGCAAAATAAAAATCTAATAAATATTAAATAAATCTGGGAAGCTCAACAGAAAGTATACCAATGCTAAACCCCATCCTCCTTATATTTCTTGAGTGATGAGAACTTTAAAAGGAGAAGCAATCCATTCACTTTCATCTCTTATTCAGCCAGTCACAAAGCCTAGTGATCTAGAAGCAGAACTAAAGGTTGGTGTCACAGGAAAAATACAGCAAGATGTACTGCAAGTAAAAACTGTCAGAACTCATTCCTTATGAGTACCCATACCCAGATTCTAGTACTTGTAGAATCCATTTGAAGGATACAGAGAAAGGCAAAAATTTTATTGGAAGAAAAAGTAAAACTGAAGCTTCGTAAAGTCTCTTCAAGCTCTGTTCCAGAGCTGATTGAATCGTCTCTAGACATTCTTTAGTCATTCTTTAAACAAAAGAGCCAATTGCAGGTGCTTTTCAGGCTCAAAACCTTCAGGATACTTCATCCCCTGCTTTCTTCAGACTTCAAAGACACAATTTGCAAGGAATGGACAAGGCCATCTACATTAATGCAGTTCAACCATGGCATCATTGATTGCTTTTATATTTTATAAGCATAGGTGACAAAGAAGCTAACTATGATAATGACACTGCTGTGGCCACACTGCCTTCCAAAGCACTGGTATCTTAATAGCAAGAAGAATATTTAATTGATCGTATGACAAAAAAGTTGAGCCAAGCCTGTACAATTCTTTTTAGACATCCTGCACAGTACTCGGTGTCTCAATCAACTTCTTTGTTGACCTGGAGCATCTTCATAAAGCTCAGTGGTATTCTCATTAGAAGTCAACTAAACAGTCACACTAATTTGTGTGGTTTTCTAAGTTTTCCCAAGGTTTTACATCATGCAAGAGGCTGCTACTTTAACTTCTATCTTACTCTTCGTTCTTTGGCTCTGTTCGTTTTCTGTTTTAAGATTAATTGTAATAAAGAATAGCAGAAGTGTGTCCAAGGTAAGAAACATTATTATAGCAATGTCTGAGGATTCCTATCTTTTGAGCAAATTGAAGGAGTTGACCTACTTTGGATATCTCTGTATAACAAAGCAGAAGGAAGTTGATTGGTAAGCATTTCTACTGTGAGCTCAAGTGTATTGTGAGTCACTGAAGGAAATAGGAAGAAATGAAATGTATTCAGGAATTAGAAAGTATAAGTTGCATTTTATAGTTAGGAATTTGGTTGCTTTAGTTTTTCATAAATGCTTCTGAATGTTTATATATATTTATTTATGATCAGAATGTTTTGTGACAAAATTGTTTAGAAATAATTGTAGCATAGGATTCAATAAGTTATTTCTTTGAACTGTCAGAATGAGGTTAAAACACCTAGTGTATTCAAGAAAAAGACAAAAAGAAAAGAAAGGAAAAATAAGAATACATTTAAAGAAAAAATATATAAAGATATTCACAACATGAATAAACATTGTTAGTAACTTATCACCTTCCCTTGAAATGCAATAAATGATTTTCTCATATCCCATCTGTTATTTATAAAAAAATTAAAATATTGTCATTTTAGTCCTAATGTCAGCAAAAGTCCATTAAGTTCCAGATATAACAATGTATCTATTTTAATTTTGTTCAAATCAAATATTCGTTCCTTTTACTTTTAACAATCTTGCTCTTTAGTCTCTTCAAATAACTTCCTCTTAATGTTATTCCTAGAACTTCCTATTTTTTCATTTTCTCTTTGTCCTTTCTCACTAAATTCTTTAAAACTTTAACACGTCTGTTTTGTAAATCCAGTATAGGAATTATCCAGTCACACTTTTTATTATTTGTATATTCCTTTTAATTATTGAGACATCAGCTGCTTTCTTTTGTATATCTAGTGTAAAATCTTGTTATAACATCTTCTAGACACAGTCTATCTATAGTGGCAGATACTATTTAATTTCTGAGTTCATTGTTCAAAAATATCCTTCAATTGTCCAATGTTAAAATATTTTCCTTCATTGTGTAATTATAAAAGGAATTTTAAGGTTATTCTTATTTAATTGTAATTTTCAGTTTCCTCTAGTTCCCTCTAGTGTCCAGTTTTTAAAATCTTATTATGTAACATAAGACAACTTACATATTTAAAGCTGGTTGAAAGTTTTTGCTGAAATTGAACTGGTTTAAGTAAAAAATGAGTGAATGGGAAATATTTCCTCTAATTTTGGTACTTAAACTACGTATTACATTTTGTCTCTTATCTATCTTTCAGAAAATTATGACATATTTGTTTGATTTTCCACATGGACCAAAGGTAGGTGTAAAGAGATATATTATTCTGTTATTGGATAGTATTCATTATCTATTCTTGAAAAATTCAGGAACAGAATTCAGTTTTGGTCCTGGACACTGGAAATATATGGCAGCTATTTGTGTATTTGTAAAATTCAGATTGAAAAAGGATTGTGTCAGTTGCCCTAGATTTGTTGTTATAGGTTAGGCAGAAATAAGTTTGATGCATCTTTGTATGCCAGATAAGGCAGCTTTTTGAAATTAAATAATAGTAATTGCTGCTGAACTATTTAGTTGTGTTTTAATCAGCAGCACTGATTCCTTTTAATGTTAGTTGTTTACTTATTTGCATTTCTCTTGCAGAAACAGCTTAAATCAGTGTTTCTCAACCTTGGCCACTGGAAGATGTGTGGACGTCAACTCCCAGAATTCCCCAGCCAGCTCTGGCCAAGGTTGAGAAACACTGGCTTAGATAAAAGGAATAATGGTATATCCTGAATTAATAGATACACAATTAATAGCACCAATTATATGTTGAATAATAAGAGCAAAAGAATACTTCTACTTAGGATTTATATTTCTGATGTTATCATATATCTGAATTAACTAATCACTGGGAAACATAGGAAACATGAATTCTCTAGATGATATTTTCTTAATATCTTGTCAAGCATTGTAATTAACCATTTGTAGTACCTGCAATATCAGACTAGATGTAGTACAGAGTACAGTTAGTGGTGTTTGCTGCAGAACTAGCATTAGCCAATTATTACTATTTGTTTACATGAACTTTAAATGACATATGCTTCTGTTTTTTTTTAATGTAGTCAGGTAGCTCTCATCGACCATGGCAGTCTTATTTCGATCTCATCCTTGTGGATGCACGCAAGCCTCTTTTTTTTGGAGAAGGCACAGTCTTGAGGCAGGTGGATACAGTAAGTCTACATGGAATACATGGTTAAGATTCATCTGGAAGAGGAGACAATATTCCTATTGCTAAGTAGAATATGGGTGTGGACATCATAGTATAATTTCTCCCCTTTTGAAAATAATTGAATATTTGCCCTTAAGTGTATTTATGACATCCAGTTTTGGGGTAGCAGTGATTAAGGCTTCAGGCTAAAAACCAGGAGGCCATGAGTTTTAGTCCTGTTAGGTGACCTTGGGCTTGTCATGTTCTCTCAGCCCATGGAAACAGAAGAATTGGTTGTGATCACCATTTGTAGTAACTATACCAATTGGCAGTATAGGTTTGTACTATTCTCGCTAGTGTTTTCCTGGAGTCATTTGTAGGTTACAGAAAACTTGCTGTTGCAGAGGTGGTTTAATTGTTTTTAATAAAGGTTGAGATGTGTAGGAGGTAGTCAAAGAGTGCTGATGATATATAAGTAAATTTCACAGTACATTTTCCATTGAGCTCTGATTTATCCTATCCCCTCCAAGTAGAAAATGGAAGTTACACATGAAAACAACTTTCTCCTTCTTTATAGGTTACTGGCAAGTTGAAAATTGGAACCTATACAGGTCCTTTGCAGCATGGTATTGTCTACTCTGGAGGTAAAACAGAGATGAAGCTGTTTATTAAGTATAGAAAGAGAGATTTTGCTTTTAGTCAGCTTCAGTTGGAGTTTGAAACTGGGTCATATCTTCTATAGAGCAAGGGTATTCTCTATTGATGGAAGCAGAGATTTACCCAGCATAAGCTGCTGGGTACAGTTAGTCTTTATGGCAGGGACAAACAAACCATGGCTTTTCAGATATAGCTGAAATATAGCTGCCAGCTTCCCTAATCTGTGCCTGTAAGTGGAATTGAAGTCCACACATCTTCCAGTGGCCAAGGTTGAGAAACACTGGCTTAGATAAAAGGAATAATGGTATATCCTGGATAAGAAGAAGCAGCTTGTAACTCCCTCACTTTCATGTATCCCTTTTGATGTCTGCTGTTAAGGAATGCATCAGAGAGACCCCAAGGCCAGCCATTCCAAATCAGATTAGTTTGTATTTTTCAGATTTTGTATACTTCAGAATAAAATACATGTATCATGCATTGCATCCAGCCTGTGCATTAGGTGTTTTTCTGTATTTCAAAACTCTGTGTGTGAGAGAGAGGGAGGGAGGGAGAGAGAGAGAGAGAGAAAGGGAGAGAGAAAGAGAAGGCCCAGTCACCTCGAACTTGCCACTTGGAAGCACTGGGCCTCAAAATGAAAATGTTCCAATTAGCAAAGCAGAGCAGAGCAAGAGTTACATATAAATGTGCTTGACTTCTTCCAGTCACAACTATTTTAGGGAAGCAAAGAGTTTTTCACCATGACATCTTAGATTTTTGTGAAGAGCAAAAAATACTATTGCTCCTAAGACTGTCCTCTTTTCTCCTCAGGCTCCTCCGACACAGTATGCGATCTCCTGGGAGCCAAAGGCAAAGACATCTTATATATAGGTGACCATATATTTGGAGACATTTTGAAGTCCAAAAAACGCCAAGGTTGGAGAACTTTTTTAGTGATCCCAGAACTGGCACAGGAACTTCATGTCTGGACAGACAAAAGCTGTGAGTTTTTAATATTCTAAACTCAGATTTGATGGGGTTTAGAAAAAATGGAAAAGTACTTGTCTTGTTCCCAATTGATTATTTGCATTCTACTTATTTGGGTGGATGCGTACATTAGCATAGAGGAACTTCTCCGTATCATTCTGAAATGTGATATTGTCGCCTTATGGAAACTAATTCATTTCCTAATAAATTTTGGATTGAGATTTGGGAGAATTTATTTCCTTTGACAATAATGTTGTCAGTGTTCCGAGTAATGCACTAATGCTGCTGGCGTTTCTTGTTTTTATTATATTCAAAACATACCCTGCTTTTCCATTAAAATGTACAAGGTTGCTTTCAGCAACAATTTAAATAAGAAATATGCACTATAAAGACAATTACCTTTACATTTGGAAAGATAAAAACATGAACATAATAGAACAATGACAGGTCCAAAAATAGGAACTATAATTCTGAGAGGTCTCCAATTATCTTAGATATCTTCATTTGGTAGTCATTACAGAAACATTAAAAAAATTTATTTGCAAGCAGATTATTCTTCTTAGTCTTGTAATTGTTCCTGCCATTCAGACTAGAAACGAAGAATAAAAATTGTCATGTATACACCTTGTTTTAAAAAACTGAGACATTTGTTGCGACAATTGTAGGAGGTTTTCCAAGTAGAATTTCATATTGCAATTATAAAGCAAGCAAGCATCTGTTTCTCCTGGCATTTCTAGTTCTTTTGGTGAAAATAATGCTGCCTGATAGACAGGCCTATTTGCTCATTGACTTCCAGTTGGAAATAACCTTTACTTTCTCCCTCACTTAGGCCTTTTTGAAGAACTTCAGAGTCTAGACATTTTTTTGGCTGAGCTATACAAGTAAGAAAATTTTTTCATCCACACAGCATAAGCCATATATTGCATCTTTTCAGAATGCCATTATAGCCTCACCATTTTACAGTGGCTGCATCAATTCAGTGACTTCTGGATTTAATATACAATCTAAAAATGAAGCTATGTGTGAGCCCCAGTCACCTTCCTAAATAAGTCTTTGTTTTGTCCATGTTAGTTTTTAAAACGTCCTTATGTGCTTCTTTACTGTTTTAAATTTCAACAGGCATTTGGATAGTAGCAGCAATGAACGTCCCGATATCAGTTCCATCCAGAGGCGTATTAAGGTAATGCTCACAATTTGGTTTTGGTGGTTTTTGTTTTGCCCCCTTATTAAACCTTCCCTTTTCCACGTCTTCAGCATGAAGTATTCAGTAATGGCCCTACCAGAAGGCTGTTCTACAGGATGTAGGCCATGAAATGAGTGAAAAAAAGGAACTAGGAGGAAGCTGGAAGGCCATAGCTACATTTACACATTGATTTTGGCTTTGTATGATATATGACCTCATGCCAAGGCTCTATACTCTGCACCTACCCCATTATGCGTAAACCAGTCTTAAGGAAAAATAATTGTAGAAAAACATTACAAGAACTGAAAGCATGAGAGTATACACTATATTGGTAAAGTTATGGTTTGTGCAGGAGAGAAAAAGTAAGACTGAACAAGTGGGATGATGGCTAAAGAAAGAAGAAGGGCAACAATATATGTAAAGCATGTGCGGAGACTAAAAGTTTCTGGGCCATAAACATTCTTTGTGTATGCTCTAGACCAGTGTTTCTCAACCTTGGTGACTTTAAGATGGGGGGACTTCAACTCCCAGAATCCTCTAGGCAGCATAGCTATGCTTTGCTGGTTGGAGCTGTGCTGGCTGGAGGATTCTGGGAGTTGAAGTCTACAAGTCTTAAAGCTGTCAAGTTTGAAGACTTCTGCTCTAGACTAAAGTACTTCCCACCCCATTTTATTTATTCTAAAAAAGCCTCCATTGTTGTCAAGCTACGGTTTATAAACACAAAGCCCTAATGGCCTGCTACTACAAGGAACACTTAATTTATGAACAATATACAATTTATGAACAATACATGTTTATTTATAAAAGCTTTTGATCTCTAACTGAATGAGAGGGTTCAAAAGAATAAAGCAATATTTGTAATCCAGCAGGAACAGGTTTATTCTATGTTTCCAATGACAGCCTTTTTAATGGAATTAGCATCCCCTGAATTAAATAGGGAATCCTTATATAGGAATTAAACCTCTCACTCCTCAAAAGACTTGCTGATCCTAGCAAATGCTTACTAACTTCATTCTCTGATTTTAGAAAGTGACTCATGACATGGATATGTGCTACGGAATGATGGGAAGTTTGTTCCGAAGTGGTTCCCGACAAACACTGTTTGCTAGTCAAGTGATGCGGTATGCAGATCTCTATGCAGCATCTTTCATCAACCTCTTATATTATCCTTTCAGTTACCTCTTCAGAGCTGCTCACGTGCTGGTAAGTTGAAACACAGATTTTCATTTATTCAGGTAGACAGACATTTTTCTGACTCTTCAAGATGTAAAGCATTCTCCACATAAAAAAGATGTAGCCTACTGTATCAGGTAGGATAGCATTGACGTTGCAAACAGCAAAAGAAAAATGAGGCTAATCAGTTACCTATATGATAAGGTTAGACCAATGAGACCTCTTTTCTGAAATAACTTTCCTTTCTGAATTCTGATGAGATAGGCTTTTAAGGAGCAGTTCTGACAAATGTTCCCCATGAAGACACATTGACTTGAACCTGAATGCATCTATATCTGACTGATTCATATTAAACAAGGAAGTTACATAATATATATTAGATCTACATCAGTGGTGAAATTCAGCCAGCTCTATGTGGATCGCGCGATCTGGTAGCACCGGCAGCGGGAGGCTTTGCCCAACCGCCTGGATGTCATCATGTCCCGTTTTTTATCCTCTGCGCATGTGCAGAAGGCTCTACGCATGCTTGGAGGTGGTGCACGCTTGCTATGCTCATGCGCTCACATTTGCGAATTGGTAGCAAAAGTAAGTGAATACCCACCTGATCTATATCCATATCACTTTTATGAACAGTGTTGGTAAGGGTCAGTTAGCCCTCCGTAAGGAAAAAAATGCAGGTTTTCCTATACAAAGAGTTCCTCACCTTAACAACTCTTTCATTTTTGTTATGTCAGTAAATATTTACCACTCTAGGATGACAAATTCCTCTGCAGGAGAGACATATTGTGCCCTGCTTTGTGATATATTTTAGTTTTGCAAAACACAAGCAGCTTAATACAATGTTGCTGCATTTGTTTCTTTTAATGCATTGTTTTTGCTGTTGTAAGCTTCTTTGTGATCTTATATAGAGATGAAAATCCATGTTAGTGTCTGCAAGTAATGCAGCTAATGAGTCACCTAACTTCTCAAAGCACTGAGGGAAGGATACTCTCTTTTCCATTGCAGATGCCACACGAGTCAACAGTGGAGCACACCCATGTGGATATCAATGAGACTGAATCCCCAATGGCTACCCGTAATCGCACTTCAGTGGACTTCAAAGATTCTGACAAACGACATCAGCTCACCCGATCTGTTAGTGAGATTAAACCACCCAATCTCTTCCCTCAAACACCCCAAGAGATTACACATTGCCATGATGAGGATGATGATGAGGAGGAGGAAGAAGAGGAAGAAGAGGAAGAATAGAAAATTATTTCATTAAATGTGGCTATAGCAGGAATTGGCAGGAACTGATTCCCCCCAGGTGGGGAATAATACACAAGCAAACAAAAACTAATCAGGACCCCTTTATCTTTAGCAAGCTTATTCCTTGCATACCTATTCTAAATATACAAAGAATGTGCTGGCTGAATTAAGACCACATATAAGTAGCCCAAATGCATCCCCCACACACACATAAAAAGGAAGGCTTGTTTGTGTATTTTTTAATTCTCTACTGGTTCATTTCATTAAAATAGCCTCTCAGGCAGGAAAGTTTCTATGACCTGCAGTAATCACAGCAATTATAGTTATTTGACCCTTTAGGGAGGGAGTCATCTCTCTCTCTGTACTCAATCCTGTATGTCTAAAAATGGGAGTATTTTCAGGGTTCAGTTCATCTGGTCAAGCGTGGTCCTCTGCCTTTGGTCTACTGCTTTCTAGCTTCTCATTTTTATATGTTATGATTTATGAAATGGTATTCCATCTGTTCTTGGATGTCTGATAGGTAGTTTTCTGTGGCTGAAATTTGAAAGCTTTATCAATCTGATGGAGGCATGTTGTGCCTGTGTTCTGGAACCTTCTGAAGTGGATCCTTATGCCATGTGCTTATTCTTTGCCCTGATTATTTCTACTGGGGAGATCTATGCTTATTACACTCAATTTTATGGGAGAAGGAAAAGAAGAGGTTGTTTTGTATGCGTGCATGACCTCAAAGAAAACAACTGCTCATATAATCCAGACAAAGAAAATTACAACCTTTTTAAAAAGGAAGTTTTATTTGCGCCTCTTTTCATTACCGCATTATTGCTAAAACTTTAGCTCTGTGTCAGAGTGAGATTCCTTTTTTCAGCTAGCAGCCACTCGGCTCACTCCTACAGAGTTGGAATATGTGGCAGCAAATGGTTCCAGAGCCTTTACAAAACAGAACGCCTTCAACAGGATGTCCTTGTTGGGCCACTCTGTTTTTACCTCCATTCCAAGAATGAGACTCAATGAAGGTCAGTTTCATAATATTTGTAAAAGGCTCCGAAGGCCTGGCTTGTTGTCCTATTAATTAGTTCAGACTGTTACATTAAAGCACATTTCCTGATAGTTACTCTCCAGTGCAAGGCTGCCTGGGTTTCTTTTTCATATAAATAAGCTATTTCCTGGAGTGTAAAGATCTCTCACCATTCTTTGCCACTCGTGTATAGAAGACAGAAAAAGAGGCCCTATTTTAAAATATTGCACTTTTTATTTTGAATCATTTAATAGTAATTATATTCCATTATTAAACACAATGAATTGCAAATCAGCAGGATAAGCTGGTAATGCTCTGACAGATCTGCAAATAAAAAACTTATGATATTCATAAGCAGCTTTCATGTGTTTCTGAAGATACAAAAAAAAGGTAAAGTCATCAGTGTTAGACTGGCTAACAAAAGTTTTACAAGCAAGTTTAAAGATGTGTGAATAACATCTCATCCAGGGATAATAACCATTATGAAAAGTACAGATGTTTCATGAAATGTAGAGCAATTCTGGGATATTCAGCTCCCATTATCTATACCTCATTGCTTTCTGCTGTAACTTGACGACAATGGTAGGCAATATGGATTTCGTCCAGAGGTTAATCTTGGAATAGAGATGAATACCTACTTCATAATGAGCTGCCTATTATCAGTGCAATCAGAATTGGAAGAGGCTGCCTATAGGCAACAGATCAAGATTGTCTTAAGAGTTCCAGTAACCCACTCTTAACCTGTTGCATTCCTGTTCTGTGTTATTGTGGATTTCTGCCTTTGTGAACCAGCTCTTAGTTGCCCCATCAATAATTTCACCAGGTTGCAGTCATCTTGTCTTAGTTTGGAAAAAGAGCTTTTAATTGCTCTGGTGGTAAATAATTCAACTACTACTTTTATTTCTAAAAGATATTATTTACAATGGTAGCAAGCATTTCCAGCACCCCTTCAAATTTGTGCTCAACACTTTGATAAGAAAGGTGATCAAAAAGTGGGGGAATGCTGGAAGGTGGGATTTGTTGCCAGTAGTATCACATACAGCAAAATAATTTAGATCCTCCAGAGCAGATTTGAGAAAACCAGAGGCACAGAAAAAAGAATCCAATTGTGGTAATGGAGACTAATTCATGTAAGTCCAAACATAGCCCATTGTTTGTTCTGGTCTTAAATATAATTATGCCTTGGAGATTTCCTCAATAAATCTGGATGCAGGTTTCAGTGTCTAAGGCATTCTGGTTGTCCTGAAAAACAGCTGCAGCAAAAACGGTCATTGCATCTAACAGTGATTTGTTGGGGTCCTCCTGTTTTATTCCACTAGTACAGAAATGATTGACATGTCACCATGGCCTCTTAGTCACATGGAGAGAGCAGTGAAAAGCAATCTAGGCATATGAGGCATATATTTTAATATTTTGAGTAGTTTTCACTAAGCATTGTGTATTTGTATTATTTCTCCAGTAAGCTCATACCATATTGTATTAGTTTTCACTTTCTTTTAGGAGAAAGCAGAAAACAAAATCTGTTTAAAGGGCTCCTACTTTGCAGCACAAATTCAGCCAGCAGCTCATCTGTTAAAGCCACTATAAGTACTGGACATGGTATGGGTGAGGTGTATTTAAATCCCTATTTAGCTAGAGTTTTCACCAGATGACAGCCATTCACATTCAAACACATTTAACTTACTCCCAATAAATTGTGAAGATAGGAAAATAAAATACATTGTAGGGTGTATTTAAAAATGATTAGACTCCTATTGAATTGTCAAAATCATAATCTGAATTTCAGTTTCCTTATGTTTCAGGGTGGGGGGAGGCTGAATAAGAATTGTACAAAAAGACCACTTTGGCAATATGAAGACTTCTTTACTTTTGCTATCCACTGAGATAATTTACTATTTGGTTGCTATATTTGGCATATCCTACAAACATTGAGGGATGACTGGTTTAAAGTTGAGAAGCAATCATTGTTTTTGGTAGCTTAAAAAACCCCCTAAAATGCATAGAAACAACTGAAATATGATTAATATTCTCTAGATATAGATGAATACTGCATCCATTTTTATCTAGATTAAAAATAAATGCAGTATATGTCTTACGTAGTAAGAAAAAATTCCATCATCAGCTTGTTCAGTACATAATACCATAGCAAGGGGCTTAATTGGACACCCAAATCTTCCATGAAATAATATCACACCAGGAGGGAAGGAAAATTGGAAGGCCAGCTAGTTCTTAATTTCATCCCAAAGATGTTTTTTTTTTTTTAAAAAAAGAAAAAGACAATGTTTTGCTTCTACCTGAAAACAAATGCCAGCATAATGTTCTCTCCTTTTCTAGCTGGTGACTGACCATTAACAAGACTGCAAGTAACCATTCATGAACAACAAAGTCAAATCCTGACCAAAGACTTTCGGAAGTCAAACATTCCTTTGGAAGAAGCCTTCCATTCTCCCTGGAAGCTACTTTTAGAAAATTACCATCTTGTCCTCTTATTAACAAAAGATGATGTATGGAGTGTGAAGGAGCCACTTAAAACAAAGAAAGGTCAACAGGAAAAACACATTTATCTAACAGAAATAAACTGCTTTTCAATAAAATTGCAAAATATACAAATAAATCAAGTTCAAAATAAATAGAATAAATTGTCAACACCACTGAGTAATGGTACACTCCACTGGGATTACAGATTATTTATGAAATGTGTACATTCCACTTGTGCTTTTTCAAAAATTATATAAACATAGTATGGAATACTATTAAGGGTATCCCACTTAGAAGAGAGAGAATACATAGGTACAACACAACATTAACAACAAACCTAGAAAAAGAGAGTAGGTATTTTGGAGTGCAGTAATAAGTGGAAACAAATTGTGTGAGGAACCTTTCTTACCAAAACATGGTCAGCAATCTGCAATAATGGAAACTGGAATCCAATGCTTGGAACTTTATAGTTTTGATATACTGTATTACATCTGTATAAATTTGCAATCCTGTGCAACATATATGAGAGAAAAATATACTAACTGCATTGGAAAGTTTCTTCCCGAGATGCAGTTAAATTTCAAGTTATGATCTTAAGTGTAATTACTGTATTGTAGTTCAGAGGTCTCCAACCTGTGGGCTACGGACTAGCACTGGTCCATGGCACACCAGAAACCAGGCTGGGCAAACGAGCAAAGCCCCATCCATGCCCGCATGAGATGCAGGAAGCATGTAAAAGCATGCCCCCTGTGGTCCACAGAAAAACCTCTCCACGGTACTGGTCCCAGGCACCCAAAATGTTGAGGGTGCTGTTGTAGCTCATGAAGTACAAATATTTTTGAGAAAGAACATTCTGTAGAGATCCAGATAAACCTCTGTGAAAAAAATGAAGCATGGAATTAAGAGCTCTAAGCCTAAGCATGAAGTATGGTATTCTCCTTTATTGTTACCTTCTCCCTTACAATACCAATTTTAACTCCTAATCCTGAAAATCATATTGTGATTGTTCTTTCATCAATCCCTCCAAATCCACAAACAGGTTATTTAGAAATACTACAGCCAGTTAAGAAATGTAAATACAGTGGTAGGATCAAGCCAAGAGGAATTACAGCTAAGAAATGACAATAACCATAAAATGTCAATGTATGAAACAGTAAAAATAAATGGAAGAAATGTACATCATAAATAACAGAACAGTTCTTAGGAACCCCCTATACAACAACTACTGTTTCAGTAACAAATCCTAGCCTCCCGTTGTGCCTTTAGTTGCAGCACCATGTTATTAATAGCACAAATGTGCTACAGATACCCATCAAAAAGTGTACACATTTCCCTTCTTCATCCATGAGCTAACCTAGATGTAGAATATGCAACAATGCACAATTCTCTGACTTCTAAGCAAAATTAGACAATTTCTAAGGTCAGGTGAGAAACAGCAAAACATCAAGAGGCTCAAGCACTTTCTAGCACCTCATACATTTATAAGATAAATTATTTTTAACCCTGTATTCATTCTCCCATCTTTTGAGTTCAAGGCTCATTGTTGTAATGTTAATTCAGTCTACACATTTATTCTAGGATTAACCAGGTTTAGTATCACTCACTTTATAAAAAGATACATCATTGCAGCATTACTACAGCAGCTAGACAGGCACTTCTGTGGAAATAATGCTAACTGCCAGAAGTATGTTAGGAAAAGAATACAGCAAGCATGTAGATCTCAACTGGTTGCCTATTATGATAACAATTTACACATAGGAAATCAACCCTAACTGGCAAATTCACCCTATTCTAATCTAGCATCATCTGCATTGCTACTTGTGGCAAAAACTTGGGGATCGGTCTCAGAAAAAGCAGTACAGATTATGAAGCATCTCGTGGTACATAATCCAAAGGAGGCAAAACAAGGAATCACTGACTGCGTTTAATGCTACAAAATAATTTTTCCCCAGTTTTTTGTTCTCATGAAGATGCCACATTCTAAAGATCACAGGAAATGCTGTACAGAATCCAAGGGCTGAAACAAATACACTTTAATTTATGGACATATTTTTCTTCTGTAGTAAAATGGAGGGGATATATTCTGGTAGTTAAAATAAATAAGATCATTCTGGCTTAAAAACAAGAGTATTTGTTAAAAGCCAGCTAATCTGATCCCGAAATACAAAGCACAGATTAACTAGAGATTTTCACACAGAGTTGTAAGAATGATTTTAACTGGACCTTAGAAATAATGCATGAATGTGCCTTCTTGTTCAAATGCTGTCTGGTGTCAATCGATAAAGTCCAAGCACTCAAGCTTTGTTCAGGCCTCCACCATAACCACCCCTCTGTCAATTTAACAATGGAATTAAAGCTTTTCTTGCTTGCCAGTTGCCCTTGTTGCCCTATCAAAAGAGCAAAATACACATCACTTGTTGGAAATGTACAGTCATTTGGACATGCTGGCCTAATTATAGCTATCTTGTATTAAGTGTTTAATGTTTCTGAGACCCTTTCTAGGAATTCTTTATTACTTTTACCTGAGGGACAAGGCATACGTGTGTCTCCATGGTGGATCTAGCAATATTGCTTTTGTCTTATTAGCCCTGAGCATAAAACGTTAATTACCTATGGGATTCCACCTGCACTGTTAATTGACAAATTACATCTCTGTGCTGTCTTGATGAATAATTCACAAAATAACCACCATGTGAGTGTTGCTCAAAATTACAGAACTGCTTATATATATGAAGGAATTTATTGTTACAAGCAGCCATAACAATGTATCTGAAGCTTATGTATATACAGCTCACTACATGGAACAGTCATCCCTACAATTTCAAAACAGTCTCCAGAGCATCTAATCATTATATAGGGAAACATAATATGAACAGAAAAATCACATAAGAGCATCAAAGTAGAGAAAAAATGCCTTAGTGACCATTGGATCAACTGACATTTTTATTGCTGGATACTATATTACCTGTTTCCTAAGGATGCCAGAACAGTGAAAAATTGGCCTGGAATGTTATCCACCATATTACTACAAACCCATAAACTGATTCCTGACACAAAGATATAGAACATCTGTGCAAGACTTGGTACATGAAGAAAATGAAAAAAAGAAATATTATGCTCAAGTACCATTTCTTCACATGCCAGAACAGGTAAAATGGTGCTATATTTCATTTTTATAAAGATTAAAAGGCATGGGAATTGGGGTATGCTGGGTGGAAAGCGGATGATTAATGCTTTATGTATCAAAAAATATAAAGGATTTAATACTTAGGTTATATTGTTCTTTGCTTTCATATATGCCAACATATTTCACATGGAATTGGTAATTAACTTTAGCTCCTTAAGAGAAAGCATACAAAATATTTTGGAAATTAATTATGCAAAGGTATGTAGTTTGATTTACTGCACTTCATTAAACTGCATAGCCCTAATCTTCAACCACACTTGGATGATTAATGCTTATACAGCCCAAATGCTCAAAGTTGTGCATTTAGGTGGCTGGTTAAGATCAGTGAAACTGCAAATCTTCTGCACCCACAGTAAGCAAGCTTAGAGAAGAAACACTTGGGGCTAACTCCAACCCCCAAATGAAGTCTTTACGATGATCTCTGAGATCTTACCTCACAAGCAAAACATTTCAAGAAATAGTTATCACTTTATGTAGCAATGTATTGTCCTAAAAGGTATAAGGCATTCACATTAGTAAGTGCAAAACTAATTGATAGGCAGTTGAAGAACTAGTGTAAGAAAAAACAAACATGGTTCAAAGGGCTATATTTCTGTAAGACTTATACAAAAGCTTAATGACTATTGCTGACTATCAAATCCCAGAAGAAGAAACTGTGAAAACAACATGAGTAACTGGGACAAAGAGGCCAGGAAGATTTCTGTCAAAATCTGAAGACTCCGGTTTCAAACTTTTCCTGCCTTGTGGTATTTGAATGGGAAAGGCTCCAAACATTCCAGTCTAAGGTGACTGTGAAAGTCACATTACTTGCCAAAATATATTTGGATATTTTGAAAAATGGATAAAATGATTGGCATAATACATGAAAAGCAGAATTTAAATAAATTGAATAATATTCTTAAAGACAAGAGTAAATTCAGATAATCCAGTGGATGTTAATTTTACACATTACATTTTAATACATGATGGAATCTCGAAGTTTGAACAGGAAAGGAGACCACTCATCAGAAAGTAAAGTCCAACTGTGATGCAGATACTGACAGAGCAGATATAAAGATGTCAACTTCTAAAACATTACCTCTTCTTTTGAACTGAGAGCACCTTTAGCTTGGCATTGGCTGGGAAGCCTAAATAATACAAATGGCCTGCTACTAATTTTTTCCATACACCACTTTTTTTCAGGGATAGAGGTCACTCTTAAAATCTAGGCTCTGGACTGGAATACTCAGTCATTCAACTATATATACTGATTTGAAATAATTACAAAAGATTGATATACACCTTTAAAATATTTAGGAAGTTCTAGAATATCTTTTCATGACAAACCAGCATAATCATTTGGATATAATCAATTTGAACAATTCAGTATGTGTTATGGGGAACAAAATATGAAAAGAGATACATGAAATACAGACACAAAAACAGTTAAGAATCTATCTTTGTCATAACAGGCCAAATTATAATGCATCATTTTCAACAGTACATTACATTTGAAAATTCAATATTCAAGGGCATAGAATTTTGCAGCCTCTAAAGAAGTTTGTCTGCATTTCATGACAAGCCTGAAAAAAATTAATACGTTAAAGTATTATGCTAATAAAAGAAAGTTTCAAAACGTCAATCCTATTCAATGGCATACTGTAATGGAGAAATCTACATTGTGCTTCATGGGAATTCAAAAAGTCTTGTGGTCAACAATGAAAAAAACAGCTCTTTCATATTTACAAATTAAACTGCAAAATAAGAATCACAATCTAAAATAAAATAAATTTCACTTAGGTGCACAACGGTTTGGGGTTAGGATATTTGCATAAGCAGAGCTATAGAGAATTTACATAAGGTTCATCTCACATCTGCAAAGAACCAACACATCATCTGGAAAGTATCCCTGTAAATTGAGGGTTCCAGCATGAAGAGTGCAAAAAACCCAATCAAGGCTCAGGAGGTCATTGTAGCTAACACACTCGGCAGGTCAGCCGTGAATGCTATTCTTCAGAATAGAACCTTTTATCCATTCAGTAATACTAGATTTTCATGGTCATATTTCTTGTAAGCAGGGAGAATGGCCGAGCAATTCAGGATCTAATCAGCAGTGGTTGTTTAAATATGTAACTGCAAGGCATTCCTTGGGGAATGCTCCCCAGATGCCACAAAATAAATTGCAACTTCCTGAGGTGGAGCACGTTCTTCAGGGAACATCCTAAAGAGATTTGCCTCTTCATTTTTCATGCCCAAGTATTCATAAAAATTCTGAACAGCTGATTAAGAACTGGAGGTTAAAAAGAGGACTTCTAAAGAAAGAATGTATAGAAAAATAGAAGTTGTCTCCCAGTTGTTGAAACATATCCATCTCTCTTCTTCCTGCCCTCTAGCCTAGACTCCTCTAACACACACTGACTTTATCTTAAAAGGAATTTTAAAATCTAAGAGAACAGGCTGGCCCAGCAGCATCTACAGGGGCATGTATCTTCTAAGAACAGAGCCTTTGGGAGGATTGACTTTGGCTATCAGCATAGCAGCATTTTTAAATAACAAAAAAGTCAGCTCTCTTAACATACCTTTTAAAACAAGTTCTTTGTTGAAAGTAAAGGGCGGCATGACTGACAATACATAGACTCTGAAAATACTCCAAAGTTTAGACATGCACTCAGCAAAGGAGAAGCAGCAAAAATTGCTACTTATCTCCCAAATAAATAAAATATTATGTGCAATTTTTCAGGACACAAATCCTCCTTTTTCATATGGTGCCCATATATTCTACTGTTCCTGGACTCAAAAATGTGGCCTCTTAAATGACATGTCCTCATGCACAACTCGGAAGGATTAAGGGGCCACTTACTTTTCTCCAGTCTCGGGAGCAGCCTGTGTTAAGTTCTTTAAGGACCATTCATATTTTTCCCCAACCAATACATTCTACAAATGACAATACTTTGTCATTTTATCTAAGGGGAAAAAATAAATGAAAGATGGGAACATTGGAACAAAGTCACAAACAATACAGAAGAGTTTAACAGGGAATAAATATCCTGCAATATTTACCACTGCAAAATATTTTTTTTAAAAGATTCATGATATTGCTTGAAAAAATAAACCACAGCTGCTTTGACTTTTCAGCATATATTTAAAAGGATTACCAATATAACTGGAAAAAATAGACCTGATTCTGCTCCACTTGGAATAATGTTGTCATTTGTCCCAAAAAGATGGCTCATCAGTGCCAAGCTTTGCTTAGGTGTTTTTTGTTGCTTCTTGTTGTTGTTTTTTCTTTCCTTCTGTGCTCTCATTCTCTGAGGTCCCATTTCTTCCAGCGTTGTCTCCTGCTCCCAGGATGTCTTTGGTCTCAGAGCACTGGATATAAGCACATGTTAATGGTGGTCACAGTCGGAGAGAAGGCAAAGGAAGAAGGACTGGTCCTGGTGAACCGGGGACAAAGATGGAAAGCAGAGAAAAAGGATGAAAGCTGTGTGACAATTCCTAGATGGTACCTTCATTATGCATACTGTGGTTGGACTTGTTGTGAGTTACACAGTTCTGTTCATTCAGTAGATTTGCCATCTCATCCGGCAAACCGTCATGCAGTTCTGTAAGAGTCAGTTCTATTTTAGTGGTTTCACTGTCCGAGGACTGAGGTGTTTTATCCATTCGAGATGCCATAAGGGCATTTTGGTATTGCTGTCTTGAGATCTATACCAAGCACAATAAAAGATACAAAAAAGAAGTTGCTAATCAATAATGATACTCCTGATGCTGCTAGCATTAAGAGATTCATACATCATAACTTGCCTTTATTGAAAATAAGCAACATAATATCTATTCCACAAATTTTGAATTCCAAGGCAGTTTGGGATCATTTAGAATACATTTTTGTTTATTCAAGGCAGAATAAATGGCTCTAATTTTTTTCTGCCCCAATTCTAGAACCAGTGATGCTGCAGGTTCATCTATTGCTCCAGGGTCCAATCATGCTGTAAACTCCATCTGCGTTTCCCTCTCTCATACCCCTAATATTGTATAATCCTCTCTCTGTAAGCTTAGCTAACTGTTGTAACTCTTTTCAGTTTGATAAAGACCGTATGTTTCTTTCTGAATCAAAACTCCAGCTCTCATATCATTAGATTCAGGATGCTCCAGTAGATTAAGGAAAGGAACATTATTATTCTTAATCAATTCTCCTTTGTGATGCACAATGCTTTCTAAATTTGTCAGAAATTTCACTGTAAATTTCATAGTATTTTGTCTATAAAGTTTTTTTAAAGCAGATTTTAAAGGATTCTAACTTGAAAATCCAAACACCTCTTTCTACGTAACATGCTGAAATCATCCTACCCTAATAAAAAATTTCTTCCTGCTCTGATGAAAAGCAAAAAAAAAAATCACTTTAATAAACCACAATGTAAAGAAAGTGTACTTGGAAATATCTGTATTTATTTTTAATGAAAACTAGCATTCCTTCATAATCATCTCATTCAAATTAATGCAGAGTGAGATCTCTCACATATATTATTAGTTATTTAGGATTCTTTTCGATTTAGTTAATAAGAGAAGAAAGCTCTGTTTTTCTTAATCTGCCTTTCATTAACTCCCCAAGTGAGAGAAACCCCATTAAGAAAAATTTGGACTTTCAGGGGATTAGGTTTTTCTATATATGTCTATTATATTCTATATTAGGCCTGGTCTGAATTCCTGAGTATATCAACACTTTTTTTAGCAGGAGCCTCTGTAACTCTGTCATCTCCAATCCAGTAAGTTGTATTTAACAGCTGCTTTTATTATTAGTGGGCCCAAAAGGACACGCTCAATTTACATAATTCTTCAGAAACAATCCAGGTCTACCCATGTAATAGTTACAAAAGTTACCCATGTAACTTTTGATTGTTTTGTTTGTAAAAAATAAATTATTCTGTTCGTCTTGTCTGCTAACCTATCAAGAAACTATTATAATAAGAGTTATACCTCCTAGCTCTATGGCATTCACAATCCAACTCCATCACCTGTACCTAAATAATTTAATTAACAAGTTCAGAATAACTTGGCACCCACTAGATATGTAAATCTCAAATACACAGAAATTTGCTTTTAAAATGCTCATTTGTATGAATCTGGTAGTTCAGCATTTGCCCATCACCAGTTTTCTGGTACCTTACCTATTTTCCTAGATGTCTCAATATTGCAAATCTATTTTTGTTCTTATGTTGCTGTACACCTGTAATCCATTTTTAATATGCTAATAGCAGACCAAGTGGTGAAGATACTTTCCAGCAGTGAGAATGAGTAAATAAAAAATGACCATGCTTTTTCTCTGTTATCCACATTCTCACACATAATACATTCCTGTCCTTCCCACCCATGTTCAAACTTGTCCAAATCATTAGCTAAATTTAAAAGATGCCTTTAAAGTATTAAAAAAAAAGAAATCAAACAATATGGGGACAGAATAACATACAAACAGAAAAGCACAGGGTTTCCAACTCCACTAATGAGTGGCTAGAAAGTATTAGCTGGAAAGATAAGACAGGTGAAAGTAGGGTCAACAAGGAGGATTTGTTTAACTCTGCTGATTCCTTCCAACAATAGCTCTCGAACTGCCATTAACTGAGCAAACTTCATTAATTTATCCAGTTAGAATTTAGTTCTCTAAAAGAAGTACAATATCACCTCTAAACATAAAATGTTCTGCATCTGAAACAATTCTTTCCAAGTGTTGAGTGTTTTATCACAAACTCATTGACAAGAGTTTAGACAGTCTATATTCCCAGTCTACAATTACAGGTAGAAGATCCATTTTTTTTTCCTTTCATACCTTAACATATTGAATGTCTGAGATTGCTCTGACTGAGTAATCTGGAACATATACTTGAAGAAATGAGGAGTTCAACTGATTGTTGCTATTCCCTATTGCTGGTGTCACGGCATCAATGCGATCTCCTCTATTAAGAGAATCTGAATGATTTAAGCCACAAGAACGAGGTGGTGACTTATTTTCAGCTGGGGAAAAAAGAAAAAGAAAAATATGAAGAATGCAATTGAAATAAAAAAAACAACATCAGTCATGGGACAGACTGAGGGTAACTTGAGATAATTGACAAGCTATTTGAATTTAAATTCCTTAAAACCTTAATTTTCAATTACAAGTGCTCTAAGAGAAACTAATGTTTCTCAGTTTTCAACTATGTGATTATACTCTGGTGTTAATTAATAATGCAAAATTCATATAGATAGTCCTCATATTATGACCATTCATTTAGACACCATTTGAAATCATGATGGTGCTGGAAAAAAAATAGACTTATGACTGGTCTCCAAAGTTTCCAAATGCAGTGTCCCCATGATCAAATGATCAAAATTTGAGTGCATGGCAGCCATTTCATACTTATGACCAAAAGGTCACTTCAAATCCCCCACCCATATCTCTCTGCCATCTATGCCATTTTGGTGTTCCGCACTTGGTGGCCCTGCCACCATAGCTGACCATCACCACCTTCTTGCTCCTAGTGCTGACCAAGTATGTCAGATAGCTGCTGAAGTTCTCAAATCAATTTTGTGAACAAGCTACTGTTTTAGTGTGCATTTCTAATGCTGATCATGACTCAGTTTATTAGAAAATAATGAAAAGACTTAGATGGCTGCAAACTAAGAAAGAAAAGAAAAAAATATCTACCTTATATTTTATGATTATTTTGTTAAATAATGAAAAGACTAAGATGGCTGCAAACATTATGGCTGTTTAAGACAGTTCTTATACATTCTCACAGATGATATTACTACCTACCAGTAAGCAAGAATTCTGACAAATTCTAGCTCATTGTTCATAAATAGTATATTCATGACACAGCAATAGGAGCAGTTGAAAAATGAGGAATTAATTGGGAGAAAAGGGGCGTTGGTCTTACCTGATATGCTCCTTCTCATAGGTTGGAGACATCAGCCAGGAGTGGGTATTGCTCCTCTGTCCCTTTAAATAACTGAGCCAAATTTCTTGCCTTAGTCCT
>JANHFM010007547.1:544972-578458 GCA_032468115.1 Grayia smithii | reverse complement strand
AGTCATGCCGGCCACCTGACCATGGAGACATCTTCGGGCAGTGCTGGTTCTTTGGCTTTGAAACGGAGATGAGCACTGCCCCCTAGAGTCAGGAATGACTAGCACTCATGTGTGGGGGGACCTTTACCTTTATCTAAGAGATTGTAGATAAAATATATAATTCCTCTGGATGCTTAGAGCAAGATTTTAATGGGTAGAAGAAAATAATTACTTATTGTGCTCTTTATTTAGTTATTATAATATCAGGAAACGAGAAAGCGTTAAAACATGTTGACAATTAAAAATGACTAAATTGAGAGAAAAACACATGTTATCTCTCTGTCTCTGTGCATTGTATCAGTCTCCAAAGGCTCATAAAAAGACAAATGATGGATAAATTGACAGCTTAAACAATGCATTTTTTGGATCAGCTCAGTGGTACAGAAGGCCCCCACTTCTGCTGTTTGCTATTTATTTAAAGGGGATGAACGTTTATAGCGATTCTAGCTTCACTTCTCCCAACAATGGGAAACAAATTTCAAAGTCCACTTGCAGTATCCAGCATGCTACCAAACTTTTAATAGTTCATGAATACAGTGAATTTAATATGAATTATAGGCTCCCCTTTGGCAAAATAGGAAGAGGAAGAACAGAAGAGGACCTGGAACATTTTTAGCTGACAGATCAACAGCAGTCACAACTTATCTAAAAAACATGATATAACATAAAAATATATTAAACTTGGATTCGCTCAAAACTGAATGTTCGAGACGCATTTGAATATTGTAAGCAATGCCAGAGAAGAGTTTAATGAACTATTTACATCTCAAAGCTGCAGGGAAGCAGAAGGAAGAGTAGAAGGAGTTAAGCGTCCCCCTTCTCCAGTGTTTTATCTATGGCTATAGTCTGCTGTGATTCTATTAGACAAGATCGTGTAAGACTGGACTTACACAATTTTGCAATATCCTTCCCCCAGGAGAGGAGGGAATGTGGATTTTGCAGTATCCTTCCCCTGGAGTGGGGTGGGAATGGAGATTTTGCAGTATCCTTCCCCTGCCACGTCCACCAAGCCACACCCACCAAGCCACACCATGTCCACCAAACCATGCCCACAGAACTGGTAGTAAAATAATTTAGATTTCACCAGTGGATTTAGAGTTCTGGGTAGGTCTTCTAGTCTAACAAAGAAAGGGATTAGTTTTAAAGGACTCCTCCCATTTTTGTTGCTTCATTCCACATGGAAAACACCACTGAGTACAAGACTGAGTATAAGACTGCGTGGAGTCAATGTTCCTACCCAGGGGTGAAATTTACTTACCTTCCCTACCAGTTTGCCAATGTGCTCCATGCGTGCCGTCATCTGCACATGCACAAAGCCTTCTGCGCATGCACAGAGGCTTAAAATGTCACAAAAAAGCGACGTCATGATGTCTGCACGAGTGGGTGGAGTCTCCCGCAGCCGCCGCTACCGGTTCGCCCAAGCTGGATAGAACCGGCTGGATTTTACCCGTTTCTACCCTTCCTAGAGCTTTTAGAATAATTAACTCATTATATTCTCATATACAGGAGTTTACACCAATCCATAGCAATAGAACAACTTGTATATTTTGTTTAGCTTTCAAAAATGTGTTTACATCTTGGTGGCATTTTTAAAGATATGGAAAATGATAACTGTCAAGGCAGACGTTTCCGTGATCCAACAAATGTCATGACACAACTCCTTTTAGTTTCAATGTCTACTTATTATCTAATCAGAAATAAAAATTTAGGGCACCCACCTGGTTATACCCAAACCCTTTCTTCTCTAAAAAGAAGATATGCCGTATATAAAACTGTTGCTAATTAATTACAGGGTAAGTGCAATTTACAACAGAGGTATTTACCTGGACTGCCTGGGGCTAGTATGTCTGTTCTGCTGACAACAAAGGTACGAGACAAGGATAAAGGAACTAGAGAAGGGAAAAGAAATGAGACTAAAATAAGAGAAGACATTAATATCTTTAAATAATCAGTTTTGTCATGGTGAAGAAATCAAGTACAATTCAAATGTAAGCGAAGGACATAAAGAAAACAATGAAAAACTGATTGGAAAATAAAACATAACATCATTTAGGAAATCAGATGTCAAACAATACATGCTTCTTTCTTAGTTACTTCTTAGTAACTTAGTTCAAAATTCTCTGAATTTGGAAATACAGTTCTGTTAATATTTTTAGAATAATCTTACTAACAACAGAAGTTTGAGTTATACAACAGAATATATCATCATAAGTTGTTTAAAGGAAGTATCTGCCCCATAAACACATGCATTTTGTATTTGTGTTACAATAAAAGTAATAATCATAGCTTATCCTCTTATTCAAACAGGCCATAAAAAAACCAAGCCTTGCAAAAAGTGAAAGAAATCATTTTGCTGTTTTTTTTTTCAGATATGAAATAGTGTTATTTCTGTATAATCTTTTGCTGTCAACAAGTGCAGCAAATATATACTCTTTTAATCCTAATCCAGGAATTCTAAATTATACCAGAAATGAAGGTAAATAGCCAGCTTGATGGAAGTTATTGTAGCAAATGAGAAAGAAAGAAAGAGAGAGGGGGAGGGAGGGAGAGAGAGAGAAAGAAAGAAAGAAAGAAAGAAAGAAAGAGTTACTTCCATAATATCAACCCATACAGAAATCCAGCATGCAATGTTTTTCACCTTCTTGTTGTAAAAGAAGAGGAGTCATTCCAACAAAGGAAGTGATCAAATATCTGGAAAAGGAATTTATTCCTTCAAAAGTAAGTATACAGAGAAAAGTAAGAGAGCAGGACAATGCCAATATCTGCTAGCAAATACTTCTAAAATTGAACATATTGCTATCAAAAGCACCAAGAATGGTTTCCCAATAAAATAGTAGCACAAAGATGAAGGTAAAGAGAAAATTCAGAGCTTGACCCAAGTTGTCCTTTATTCCTGATCTGATATAACAAAAATAAATTGTGCTGTATCTGATTGGGGTACCTGGAAATCTAGCTCTAAAAGATAAAAAAATACATCTCTATAGGTTTGTCTTAACCTATTGAAAGACTCCACTGTCTTTCTCTATTGAAACAGCTGCACAAGAATACTTCAGGATAAAAACAGTCTCTTCCCCGTCCCCAACAAGTACATAAGGGATACAGGAAGAATACTGTACTTAAGTACAGTAAGAAATAATCCTTGTGATAGAGGCATTGCTAGGGATTGTTAACGTACTCTCTCTGTCCATGACTCCCCAAAATTCAGGTTTTAACAAATCTATTTATCATCTACTAGAAGTGAAAGGATCAAAATTATCATTGCTGAACAATTTTGATCCTTGTTGAATAAAACTGGCATTTATTTTTTTGCAAACATCAGCTAAATAGGATTTTATCAGGCTATCTTTCAATCTATGAAAAAGATAACTGAATTTAATTGTCTTTGCGAATCTCTGTAGCAGAAGCAATGATTTTATTATCTGATTTTTCACTAAAATAGCACATCTGGGTACTCTGCTACTTTCTTGTCATTAAATATTAATTCATATGATTTGGTTTAAGACTTCTTCCAGGTTGAGTGACTTAAGCTAATATAGTATGCCATCATTTCTCCTAACAGCGGTTTCAGATGGAGATGGTGAAAAATTACCTGGTGAGGCTGTAAGAGCCATCACTCCGTAGTAAGAGAAAGCACCAGCTTCAAACTTCATTCCTTCTTTCCCAGCCTCTACTTCTACTTTTCCCTGCAGAGAAAAAAAAAGATAACATTCCTATTTAGAATTAGAGGAAATGCTGCCTTTAGCCAGATCATTCACCTTAGCAATCATTTATTCTTTTTAAAAAATAGTTTTTCTTTTACATGTGTTCCCAAGTATAACTGGTTTGCCTTCAATATCTCAGAGGCTGTATTTCTCAATTATATTCAATAATTGAACATAAAATATTTTAAATAAAGGAATAAACCATTCTGGCTATGGATTAAACAGGTTCACTATATGGGACAGTGCCATATATATTTCCCAGTGACGTTTGAAGGAATGCTTTATGCTTCTTTCCAATATATACTGGTAACTTTCTTCTTTCTATTCCCCAGTTGGTGGTGAAAGTGGAAGAAAATGGCAAGTACAAAGTGAATTGACAGAGCAGAAGACAATTCCACAATTGGCAAACTAGCATTGTTACTTTTAAGAATCACAAGTTTTCTACCAGGTTCAAGGAATTCTATCTTCTGTGTAATTGTTCAACATTGATGGTACATATAAAAATGTCTGGTATTTATAATTTTGCATGCTTCAAATTCCAAATTAATTAGTAGCATACAAAAATGGAAATTTTAGAAGCTGTTGGGACCTTATGTTTCATGATTAGTCCACAAAGAGAATGGCTCCTGTTTTTCCCAGATTGTACCAAGGGCTGCTTCATAAAGCCTAGCAAGAAGTTGATTACAACAGGAAGAGCTCAATGTTTCATTTTAGGTCCTCTTAAAGGTGGCCAACTTTACCAAAGACATTGGGAATTCGGTAATCTAAACTAAGCTTGTCTAAACTAAGTGAATTAAAAATAAGCAAAACAAAAATTGGAATATTTATTAAGAATATTTATTAAGAGCAGAAAAAATATAACCTAAGAAAAGTAGAATTCAATCACAGTTCTTATTGTTACTATTGTGTCTACAGCAAAGTGATTTCTTCCCTTGAGTTGGGAGGAAAATCTACCAAGTATTTTAGAGCCTACTTTTGCTGTTCCTCTGTAGCACAGCCAGCAGATACTCATTTCTGTGCTGTCCTTCTTCTACCACCTACTGTGATCTACCAACAGGAAGGACTACCACCAATTACTCCCCTAAGTATCTTTGGCATTCAGTTCAGTTTTGCATTGCTTAATTTTGACTTTATTATTAGAACTTTCACCACACTAGTTCTGCAAACCACATGATTGCCCCAGAGGCAGAAATGTACCACTCTATAAAAGTGAGAATGCATGCATAATATAGGTCAGGGGCTGTCACATACGAAAGCTGACAATTTTCTTCAGCCAAGAGCTGTGAAGAGTGCAGTGCTCGTCTCCTTGTTGGGATTCTGACTACAGGATAAAATCTAAATAACTTTTTCTCCTTCCTCTTATGAATGTTAGCAGAGATGAATGCTTTTAAAATGGAACAAGGGTTTCACAGATGATGAACAAGTGAGATTCACCACTTCAAACATCCTGTTTGAAAAACTGGGATGTTGTTTCCATCTGACGTTCTCTATCATAATTAAGCTTTTGTTTCTATGGATACCTCCTTTAAGAGATACCCCTGCTAAATACAGGGAGCTTCGTTCAGAATAAGTACACTTAGATCAGCACTGCCTCTATGTTTACAAGAGAATCAAATCTCAAGGAAAGCAACCAATGGAATGAGCAAATTCATATTTATTGGACAGGAGAAGGAAAGAATATTCCAGAATGCTCCTCAATGCAGAATTCTCTCTATATACATACAAACACATGCACGCAGACAGATGCATACATACAAGCACACAGTTTCCCATTTAACTGGCTCTGCAGTCACATGTTCCCTCACCTCATTTGCAAACAAGAGGAAAAGTTGTTGGCTGAAGTTCTCCCTTTTTTTTAAACTTTTCTTACCAATAAGAATATTGACCCAATGGTAGACCCACAGTTTTCCACAGGGTCATTATTTTCTTGTCTAATTTATAATAATATCTTCTAATTAAAAAATGAGATGCCCGGCTCTCTTGTCAACTACGCCCTAAAAGCCACAGAATTTCAGAGCCCATTGACTGAATGGGAAGAGGCAGTCTTGCACCAGACAACTGGAGCCCAGAAGATCACTGATTTCTGAGGGTGCCTCCTTCATATGACCTTAAATCCCTGCATGGGAGGTATTTTGTTGGCAATGAACTGAAAATAAGGTGCCAGCAAACTTAGCCCAACTTCTTCCTCTGAGGGGCAAACTGCTGACAAGGTGGAAGTCTCTTGTGAGGATATGCCCTTAGCAAAAGAAAGTGGGGTGTTTTCATGCCACAACAACCAAGACATGTGATAAACCCTGAAGTGTCATTTAAAGGAAAAATGAACAGAGAGCTTCTAGATCACTAAAGAATACTACATATAGGTAGCCAAAATTTGAACAGAATATTTCAGGAAAGCAAAAGCTTAGAATAAACTGAATTAGCAAATGATCTCAGGAATAACAAAAAGAGATTCTTTGCGTATGTTTAAAATAAAAGAAAGAGGGAAAAATACTACACCAGCTGCTAACTGAAGATGGCAAATGATAACAGATAGCAAAAGCAGGACTATTCAATTCCTATTTTAGCTCAGACTTCTCTGAGAAAAGAATATGTGTTCCACCAGGGAATTATGAAGAACCGAGGAAGGAACAGGTTTCTAGTTCAAGCGAATGAGAAATATTAGTCAGATACTGACCTTGAATGAGTTCAAATCTCCAGGGCCAGATGGATGCATCCTAGGGAACAAAAGGAAATTGCTGAAGATCTGGCCAAAACTCTCCAAACCAGGTGAAATAACAGATGACTAGAAGAAGAAATGCAGTGTCCTTATAGAAAAAAAGGAACTGCACTCTAGTCGGTCTGATACCTGGGAAGATTTTGATTTTAAAGCAATTAACCTTAAGAGACTTGAAAATAATATGGAAAATACTAAAAGTATGGATTTATTAAGAACAAAACTTTCAAAACTAATTTATTTTTTATCAGGTAGCTTTCTTTATAGACTGTGGAAATGCAGCAGGAATAAACGTATCTTGACTAGCAAAATACATCAGCTACTTTGTGGCAGTCTGATTAGCAAGTATCAGTTGACTCACACATCTGTAATATGGAACTACAGATTATTTGAAAACCATTCTTGAAACTGAATTTTCATTTCTCAAACTGAAGTTTAAAATAGGTACCACAAGGCTTAGCCCTGGACTATTTCTATTAATATTAATGAGTTGAATGAAGAAATAGAAGGGATTTATAAAATTAGTAGATGAGCCAAACTGATGTTAATACTCTATAAGACAGAAAGAAAATTCAAAATGATTGTGAGACAAAAGAGAATTTAAAATACATGGAGAGGTTCTTTCTAAGGATGGAGAAAAATTTGCAACAGGGATCCTGATTTAATTCTGACATACAAAAATATCTGTGCCAGCTCATTGTCGCAATATAAACAAGTTTATTAAAGGAAAACCTTAATAATGTTCTCTCTACCAAATGATACAGCTATAATACATATAAGAATGTGACTAATTTGTTTAGGTTTCATTGTCTTCTCTGACAGGATGTATTACCAGAAAAATGCTGAATACATATTTCCTAAAATTTGCAAAGTGAGTTGCATCATGGACAGAGAATGATGTTACTCTGCTTATTTATATGAACAATGGCTCTCTGAGGTGACCTGAGTGAATTAATTCCAAAAAACTAAAGACTTTAAGTAACTTTGCAAAGAAGTTCTAAATAACAGATGTGACATCATCATTTTGTTACTAACCAGAAATTATTTATTTGATCCAAACCTAAATGTGTATCTCACTGTAAGTCCAATGAAAGAGCAAAGAAAGGTCAACAATCTTATTGGTGAATCCTGTCCATTAAAGAAAAGAGACATAAGTTTCCATGGAAGGCAAAGGTACTTCCAAAAGTGCACTGTGAGAAGAATGAGTAATTGGCACCATCTCATAGTCAGCTGAACAAATAACATTATTATAAGAGTAATTGTTATAAAGTGTAAAAAGCCTCTGACCCATGAAAAGGCTGATAGTCCCAAGCAGGACTCATGAAGTCAATATGACAGAATGTCTTATTGAATGGCAGAAAGATCTTTGCATGACTGAAATCCAGGAGGATCGTAGAAAGAATAAGATTTAAGATAGCTGAAAGTGCAATCCTGTGGAAAGTGTATTCTATGGGACTGAGAAAGGATAGCCTGGATATGGTCCTAAAGTGGAAAATCAAATGTAACCACCAGGAATCAATGTGAAATAGTATTTAAGAGACTGAAGTAGAAATAATAAGGTCTAGGTTTAAATCTACCCTTAGTTATAGAAACTTAGTGGTGACTTATAGGTAATCACTTTCTCTCGGTGCAATCTAGCTCACAGGAAAGATGGATTTCTCTTTGTAAGCTATATGTTGCTCCTGGAAAAAAGACAAGAAATATATTCAACAAATAAAATAAATAAATCATTTATATCAAGATATAGACACTGCTGTATGAGATATAATATTACAGCCATCAAGGCAATCTGGAATAAATTTTACTGAAACAAACATTAAAAAATATCCTTCTTAATCTGATAATGATTTTCTAATTAGTTAGGAGTTGATCTCATTCTCAAATATTTTTCACTGTGGTCAGAAATTCTGGTAGGACTGGAACAACAGCAGAAATGCAAACTGGATTAAATGAAATATCAGGAAAAGAATATGAGCACACTTTTAACCTGAAGAAAGTTAAAACTAGGACTAAGAGTAATGGCCTAAGAACAGTTCGTATTAAATATTAGGGAAATCTTCCTAACCATAAGAGCAACACAATAGACAAATCAATTATCAATTATCTCTTTTGGTTGAATTATTTAAATAGCTGGATATCCAGCTATTGGGAATGCTTTAATTTTAATTCCTGTGTAAAACAGGATTGCACCTTGATAAATAAAATTCTGTGAAAGGTTCACAAATGGTGGTACTTCGAAGTTGCTTTGACTGCGGCTTATTAAAGAAAATGCAATATGAAGTAGCTTACAGTATTATTACAAGCTAAAACCAAACAAATTATATTATGACTTATAATGTGTAAACCCAAACAAAATCTTTATGGAAAATAGAATGAGTTCTAACTCTCAACATAAAGCTTTACGGAAAATAGAATGAGTTTTAACTCTCAAAATAAAGCTTTACACTATTCCAAAAATTCATCCCACCAACACATGTGAGAAACAATACAGAGATCATTAAAAGTGTTGTAGCTATATTACCCTAAATACCGAGCTAAAAGCAGCAATAGACAATGACACCGTTTCTATAAGTACAAATTCTACAAATTTATTAGATATACCATTACATATTTATATATAAAGAAAGATCAAAATATTTTCTGATCCAAATACAACTGAGGCCTTCTGTGAATTACTTCAGCATGTAATACAGACAATATCTTCCTTTCTTTCAAAACATTTTAAGGTACTTTGGATTAATAGGCAGTAATTAGACCAAAACCACTCAGTGAACTCCATGACTAAATGGGAACCTGACCACTACCAATGATTCTTAAACCTAGCCAAATAAAGATTGTGTGAATTGGCAATTCTAGAGTTCAACCATTGGACTGATGGACTGCATTACATGAGGTTTTACCCTCTTGCAGCTGCAAATGCTTTGGGAGCGGATGCTCTTTGATCTAAGTTTCAGAACACTAGAGGTCCATTAATAGAAAAGGCATTTGTTCGGCTTCATTTGGTACATTAGGTTCTACAAATTGTTCTTGACTTATGATCATTTGTTTAACCAAATTCAGAGTTATGACAGCCTTGGAAAAATTGGCTTACTTTTTTACAGTTGGTTCTACATTAATACTCAGATTTACAAGTAACACACCACCCTCTTGGTCACATGGTTATAATTTGGGTACTTGGCTACCAGCTCACACTTACAGCATTCTGCGGTCATATGATTATTATTATTTTTTTGCTAACACCCATTGGGGAAGCTGGATTCACTTAACCACCCCTGTAAAATGATCATAAAATCAGATTTGACTTTGACTTATGACCACAATGATTTATGACAGAAGTTCTTGTCCCAATTGTAATCATAAATTGAGGATTACTTGTATCATATTTGGATATAAATAGCCAAGACAGAATGACCCAAACTCACATTTACTTTTGATTTGTTTGTTGTTGTTTTTTTTCATTTAGAATGCCTATAATTTCAAGAAAAAAAGAAAAATGGAATCTTTTTTATAAATGGGGTATAAATGGAAAAAATGACATGGATATTTCTAGCTATATTTTTAATGATCTTTTTTTTAAGAAGCACCAAGAAAGATAATGAGAGTTTTCTTTATAGGAAGACTGACAGTACATTTCACAAAGTCTGCATGAGGTAGTAGAAAATCCATCATCCTCTTTAAAATGCAACTATCCCTTCAAGTGATCAAAAATCTTAAGAAAGATTTACACGGTAAGTTGTTTCCTTTACATTTTGATACAAGGTAATAACACAATGATTAGATCTAGCAAATCAACACAGAAGAAGGTAAAATCCTTTTGAATTATAAAACAAATTTTGAACACCATTAAAAATCTTCAAGTCAGAATCTAAATTACTAACCTAAATCCTTTCCCGAACGCTTTAGCTATAAGAATACTTTTTGAACAATAATTTCTGGATGCTGAATAGCAAATAAGTTAACCTTAGTCTTTAATATTACATCCTGGACATGGAATCTTGCCACCTTGGAACTCCCAAATCATCACAAAGCCTACTCTCAAGCTTGACTTCACATTTGCTCTTCTGCTTTGCTGGAAGGCAGATTTAAAATGAGCCAATAAAAGTTTGTACCTTTTCTTTTGACTCAAGGACACTTGATACAAATGAAATGTCTTCACACAATGCTGTATATAATGAGGCTTAAGTTATACATCTCTACTGGGGCTGGGCAAGTGATGCTGTTGCAGTGTTTCTGAATGCCTGGAGGCTATGCGGGTCTGGATGGGGACTTCAAGTCAACCCAGACTAATCTTGCCAGATTGGATTCTGCATTTGGCCCACCAGGGAATGGTGACATGTCATCTTTGACTAGGGATGGGATTGCATTTCCCTGGACTAAGCTGGTGTGCAATTTGGAGTTGGGGGATTTCTGGATTCACTGCTCCTGCTTAATGAGCGGATATAGCCATGGCAAGGGGAAGCTTTGTACAGGTTTGTTTTGTGCACCAATAGCACTCTTTTCTGGATCGCTCACATAATAGTTACCTCATGGCTGCATTATTGTAAAGCTCTAATCTGTCCTTAAAGTCCACTTGGAAGTTACAACTGGTCCAGAACACAGCGGCACCCAGAGTATTGGGTGCCCATATGTTATACCTTTACTTTATGAGCCCAACTGGCTCTCTGATTTCTTCCAGGTGTTCCAGGTGTTAAATCCCTACAAGCTTGATTATTTGTGGGGCCGCCTTTCTCTAAGAATAAACACCCACTAGATCAGATAGGGTGGGACCACTCAAGGTCCCCTCCCTGAAATCTTGTGAGGTCTTGGAAGCATACCTTTTCTGCTGGTGATTTGACAGACGCCCACCATTCTAGTCTTCCAGAAGGCCATTAAAACTTTGCTTTTTATCGAGGTGCTGACATTGTGTGCATAGAAGTTATGGAAAGACTAGAGTTAAGCCTGCTGTGATGAATCTCAAGGGGAACATTTACAGGGGTACTATTATGGCTCAGGGTTTTTATTTTTTTACAGTTTTTATTGTTTTTATGTTTGTTTTATTGTTTTATGGTTATTGTGAGCTGTGCAGAGTTGCTTAAGATGGGTGGCTATATACATCTTTTAAATAAATAAATAAATGAAATAATGTTAATTCTAAAGGGATCTACATAATAATTATGCTCCATTTAGTAAACTTTCAAGAGCACCCTGATTAATTCCTCAATTTTATACACAACCAAATTCTATATGCAGCATGTAGAGTACAGCAATAAATAGTAAGAGTATACTATCAAAAACAGTTCCCTCTCCAGCTATAGCAATAGCACTTATTCCCTACTGCTTTTATCTTACAATTTGTTTGTTTCACACTGTATTATTCATTATGTAACTCAGTATTGGATTACTGTCTGGACTTTATTTCTTGTAGGCCTTTGGCTATAACAAAGAATTCATTCATTCAAATCTAGAGGTGACTTAAGCAGATAAATGACTCAAGAATAGACTATGATCCTGATCACAGAGGCCAAGAAAACAACTATATTAGCAATATAAGATTAAAACGCTTTTGCTTAAACATTCATTAGGTGAGATCATTCTTAGCACCTAATTATATAAGAAAGTTTATGCAATGTATACGTTGTGGCATAGACTTTCACTGACTACATCAAATGCATAAACTGTTATCCAAAATTTATGGGTATATTTCTGTGTGTGGAACTAAAAACGTTGGAATTTTTTTTTCAAGAACAGATGATTCTTCTACTTGGTAGTATAAAATAAATCACTATGTTTGTGATGAGCAAAGTAGTTTCTATTATTTATTAGATTTTCCTACTATGTATTTTATCTATCATCTAAGTAACAATTCTTGGAACAAAAGTCTGTTTGAATTTTAAAACATATACATTCAATATACAAGAGAAGAAAAATGAAAATAAATATACTCTTTAAGTATACAGAAATACTTTTTAATAAAAAGTAATATATATTATTAAACAAGCTCAATAAGATCAGATTTACAATTTTTTTTTCTTCATGACTAATTTTAAAGGCTTTTAAAAATACCTCATAAAAACAAGTAGAACCGCAATTATAATATAAAATATATTAAACCATATCTCGAACATATTTCAAATTTTCTTCAGGACTTAATGACTCTTCATGCTATTTTGGGCCATCACAGAAAGGCTTCAGAATTCATAGTTTGTTTTTCTCTCTAAAAATAACATTTGCATAGGTATCTGAGGTAAACAAATTTGTATAAATCAAATTATTTTTATCAATGAAGATATTGCTCCTAACAAACATTCAGACTACCTTGTGATTTGATTTGCGAGAATATCAAAACCATAACAGCTAAGTGAAAATACTGTAGAAGATTTCAGTTTTATTTAAAAACACCAAAGTAACACTTTAACCTAAATAGTATTGTCAAACAGCAGATATAAAGACCACAAAATTGCTTGTTTTTTTGTCTTGTTTTAAAAGCAAACCGGTAGGTGGTGCTGTTTGCTTACTATAGTATACATAATTGTTTAGTTTATTAGGCAAAACTAAGATTAGTCCAATTCATATTACAGATTACCCATAAAATAATGCCCCGAGTTAATAATATGCATATCAAGATTTTATCAAAATGTCATCTGTTCTGGTTATTGACTTCCTTTTGAGAGGAAGTGTGATTTTCAAGCTTATTTGCTGCTTAATTGTTTCCAATCTGTTTCCATCACTTTAAAATAATTTGGTTTTCACTCTATTTTGATGATGCCAAAAACCAAAACTCAGATAACATTACCTTCCAGATGTTGCTCATTTGCAATTCTCAGTATCCCTAGCTAACGTAGTGAGCAATGGAAATGGTGACTTGAAAACATCTACAGGGACTTAAATTATGTAATTAATTGGATGATTTTAATGGTTCATTAAAAGTAGTTAATATTAATTAGGAGTATATCTAAAATTGTATGGTGATCAATACATTGAATAACTGAATAAGAATGCAATACATGGCCCTGGTTTTACACAGGCTAATATTTTCACCTTTTCTTCAAAAGGGTCAACAGCAATTTCTTCGGTCATTTTCAGATTGTGCCTTTTTCTTTCATCTCATGCTTTATTGTAATGGAATGTATGAAAGATCTTGGGGGAAAAGAGGAGGAGATGCTGCCTAGGAAGCAATCAGACAAGAGAAGCAGGAGCCTGCAGTCGCTTTATGTCAGAGAAACTTAAGAAAGACCCACTTTAATGGACCAAGTAGTGAAATTTGTGTCTTCAGACTTGCAAGTTTCTTTTAATGTAGCCTTACAATAAAGTAGAATTCATTTTGTAATGTTTCCTGTCTGGTTTACCAGAGAGAGCTGACATTTATCAATATAATTATGTTTTTTTTGTTTTGTTTTTTAAAAGTACTTTCTACTTCTGAATACAAGGACCAATTTTAATCAGAAACCCACAAAATTTTAATAGACACATAATAATTTTCCCATTAAATAAAATGGCGTTGATTGAAGTCTTTCTAAAAAAAGTGACTCAGACTGGAACTGTGGAAGTAGGAACTGTTGTCTTGACTTTTGCCCTCTCCCTAATATTTTAAACCAGCACACTCCATCCTCCCACTATTTGCACTGAAAAAAGAGCTCCCACTCTTACCAATGGACCTTTGCCAATACCTCTGAAGCTGCCATTTATTTTTTTTAAAAAGCCATTCAGTCACTATTAGGATGAATGGTATCTTACTTAACCAAATCTTAGGTTGTCCAGTGCATGCAGAACAAATATCAAGGTAATGCAGGAATAATGATGACCCTTTTGACATTAGAGACTGTCACTGAATAGTCATGCTCGTCAGAGGAGAGTTGCAGGAGAAACAAATGGTTATAATCATAGGTCTGACCTGTAAAATTAGAATGAAGTAATCAATAGGTTTGTTTCGCTGATAGAGGTAGTATTCAGGAGCTTTCTTGTTTTTCTCATCATACTTCAGCTCCTGAATCACATTGGGATGTTTTAGTAACCTCAGGAGGATCTTTTCAGACATTTGGGATGGGCCAAATGCTTCAACCTCTGAAAACATAAAAACAACTTGATTGATAACGTATAGTACATTTGTTAAGACATAATATATTGATTAGCATATTATTAAAATAAATATAAAAGTGGAATGGCCAATGTTTTATTGTTTCAGGCCAACACATGTCTGTTATTTATTACCTTTGTCCTGTGCCATGCACACCATGTCCATGTCACTACTCAGACTGGCCAAAAATTTATCAACCCATCTGGGTAATATTATGCTGCAGGTAATATCTGTCTCAGTGGCTAAGACGCTGAGCTTGTCAATCGAAAGGTTGGCAGTTCAGTGGTTCGAATCCCTAGCGTGGCGTAACTGGGTGAGCTCCCATTACTTGTCCCAGCTTCTGCCAACCTAGCAGTTTGAAAGCATTTAAAAAATGCAAGTAGAAAAATAGGCACAGCCTTTGGTGGGAAGGTAATAGCATTCCGTGTGCCTTTGGTGTTTTGTCATGGTGGCCACATGACCAAGGAGACATCTTCAGACAGCACTGGCTCTTCGGCTTTGAAAGGGAGATGAGTACCACCCCCTAGGGTGGGGAACGACTAGCACATATGTGCAAGGGGAAACTTGCCTTTACTTTTAATATCTGTCTATTCATAAAGAGAGACCAGAAGTATAGGAAGCAATTAAAGAAGACATCTTTCTTCCACTTTTTTGCTCTTCTCTACCTCTGGAAATTGGGTCTAAAATATTTTTCCTCCCAAAAGGAAAAAGGCACACATATAAAAGTAAAAAGGAAACAGGAGAAGGGAGGGAGAGAAAAGGGAAAGGTTTATCTTAAATGATGTATAGTCTCCTGCTTAGGCGGGGGATTGGACTAGATGATCTACAAGGTCCCTTCCAACTCTGTTACTGTTAACAGTGGAAAATAGACAGGATTCAGTCCTCCTGCATGTTTGTTTCATTCCAGCAACTATTTTTAATTAAATGAAAGGCAAAGAAAGTTACACGGTTTTCCTAGTGGCATCCAGTTCAGTTTTTAGCCTGATCAAGTACATGAAAGCAATGTGATGCTGCTCCTTACCCTGGCCTCCTCGAACAATTTTAAGTTGTACTAGCTCTATTTCTGTTACACCTTTGGAATTTCTATCAGGACTGAACATAAAGTATAAGCGAAGAGAATATAATGAACAAGGAAACACAATATACAATTCCCTAACACAGCTTCCCTACTCCATCCACTGTTTCATTGATTCCCTGTTAGCAATTTAGCAGTTAGATCCTAATGTGATAAGAACTTTAATAAACCACACTTGCCTGTTGCTAGGAAACGGTGCATTGCCAAAAGCAACTGTGGTGAGATTTTAACCTTCATTTCACTATCTGTCTGTTTGAAGGCAGAGAAATCCTGTTTTCTCTCCCGATGGGCTACTTTCTTTTTGGTCTTGTTATCAGCTAGAGATAAAACAAATAAAATATTCATTACATTTCACTCCAGTGTTTACCTTGTGATTCCATTTTTATATTCCAATTTATTATTTTTATATTTATTTATTCCAATTATTATAAGCTGTTATTATTTATACAAATAGAAGTTTACAAACCTCTGAGAAACTCCACCCATCTACAGTAATTAAAAGTTTGTGATGTCAGGTAACTTTTGAACAAAATCTTTATCTTATCAAAGCAAGCTACTGAGTAAATTAATGTAAGATCTGTTTTTATTACGCTAGCATCTAAAGACCTTCAGAGTGCTCCCACTGCTGCTTTTCCGCCTTAAAAAATTTGGCACTGAGGAATAGTTCCTGGCTTTACAAATAATGGCAACAATGAGGAAAAGAGATAAAGGGCAGAAAATAATCCAACATTCCTTTGAATAATGATAGACAAAAAATAATTGATATTTTTGTTTCTCTTGTACCAACATATGTTTTATGCTAACAGGAGAGCTGCATTAATTTTAATGGAGTTACAGAATCAGATGAAACTGTTGGCTATTTTTCATGTACAAAATAATGTAATAATCCTTCTTGTCATAAAAGCAGCATTGGGTGGAATCAGATATCACGTAAAATTTGCCTGAGAAACAGAGTTCTTCCCCAGCTCTTCTCCACAAACCAAATAGAGAATTCCTCAACCCCCTCATGATTCCAGAGGAGTTGTGAAGGAGGCTGCAAAAGAAAGGCTCCTATTCTGACATCCACATAAAGACATTATGGAAACAGTTCCCTAAATCAAACAGGAAACAGGATTAGATGAACTAATTTTATTTTATGAGAAGGCTACATTAACAGAATCTTGCAAATCTGAAGGCACAAATGTCTCCTGCCACTTTTAACTGATTGATCCATCATGAAGGGTCCTTTCTAAGTTTCTTTCCCTAATAGTTAAGCCACTCTAGCTCTTACATCTCTTGTCTGTTTCCTAGGCAGCATCTCTTTCCTTTTAGCCCCAAGGTCATTTGCACATTCTATACATCAGGAGGGCCTTTGTATAACTTAGTATTGTATGCAAATTGCCCCTGTTCCTGGATCATGAGGTTCTGCTCACAATTACTCACTCCATGGTCATCTTCCAAAAGGATTACTACAATGCTGCTGCCTTTGAAGCGGATCCAGAAGCTCCAGCTGCAATGGCATGGGCAATGATATATGTCTCTAGAAAGACACATTACACATTGAACTCTGTGAGTTTACATTGGTTACCAGTTTGTCTCCTGGTACAATTCAGGGTGCTGGTTTTGATCTTCAAAGCCCTACATGACATGAGGCCATGTTATCTGAGTGAATGCCTATCCTTGATCACATCTACCCATCCCATCAAGCCTGGCAGGAGAGTCATGCTATAGGTCCCATTCATAAAAAAAATTCTGTCTGGTGGGACCTAGAAAAAAAGTCTTTTCTGCCATAGAACCTGCCCTTTGCAATATTATTTGTCCTGAATTTAGCCCCAATCCTTATAGACATCCTGAAAGTCTTAATGCATTCTTTTTGCATCAGGCCTGGGGATCCCCTGACAGCAGGGAGCCTGTACCATGGCTACATCATGCATAACATTCTGATTTTGACCCTCTTGCAATCTTGGTTTCAATCATTGTTTTTAACAAAACAATTTTAACTAATTAAATAATTAATTTAGTAGGTATTATAATATGCATAAACCAGTGGTTTTGAGGCATGCTGGCCAGTGTCACCTTGTGTGAGATGGGCAGCTATATAGATGTGATAAAACAAACAACATTAATGAACAACATTCATGTAGAAAAGGTATAGGTAAGGGGATTTTAATAGGAGCTTAAGATATATCACAGTAAGGAAACTGAATAATAGAGTAGAAAAGAGTCCTAAAGAAAGGATAGCATAGAGGTCTCAGAAAATTGTAGTCTACAAATCACTGCAGAAACACTAGGATCTCCTTAATTGACTGCATAAGGTTTACATCTCCAAAGGTGACCTGCTTGGTGCCCTGTTCTCAAACTATTTAGGAAGTTACATACTGTGAAATTTGTTTACAAACTAATAGGCAGTCACTGCAGTTATTTCAGCAGTAGTAGAATATGTATACGGTAGATACTCCTTCAGCAACTTGGCTGCTGCCTGTATCCCATTAAAGACCCATTAGTGGAAGATACCCCTGTCCAGTAAAAGGTACAGTCGGTATATAAACAAATGGTCCAGGTCACAGAACTCATTTGGGCTTCCAATGATGATAAACCAAATTCACATATTGAAGAACACATCCTCCCAACTGAGGTTCTGTCTCGTTAGGATTCAGCTCTGTATTTGCATTTATTACTTAGTTCAGCGTCTGAAAATATGCTTGATCAGATATGACAGCATAACAAAAATACATGTACATCTTCCAAAATGCCTGTGGTCCAATCTACATTGTTTTTTCACAACTGTCTGCCTCTTTTCCACAACAAACTGCAGTGATGGCACATGAGGTACTACAAACCATGCACTGCAGTAATAAACATTTTCTGACATTTTCAGAAAAGGCATACATGGCACTTCTGAGGGCTAATCCAAGACACTTTGCTGCCTAATGCCTGACAATATTCTTACACTCTCAAATACCATGTATAAAAGACAACGAGAATGATAGTTGAATAAAAGCAACAGATCATTTTAAATCATCAGCTAAGTTAAAGGGTATAAAATTGATCACATGGTGAAAAAATTGTCCTTTATCTTCTCAAATAGGTGTCTTAGTGATAAGTGTCTCTTCTTATTACAATACAGAGACAGTCCCATGCATTTTAAATTGGGCTAGGCTTTCAATTTTATTTCATATTTAATTCTTCTCAAAATGTCATTTCCCTCAAAAAATAAAAAGACAGAAAACTTTTATTACATGAAGGCCTTTATATAATTCTGAGGGCAAACACTGTGGTGCTTAATACTCACTGTAGAGATCTGTTTCATCTAGAATCTCAGACTTGATGATCTCTTCAATTACATCTTCCAAGGTAACAATGCCCAAGACTTCATAAAAAGGATCCCCTTCCCCTTCATTATTCACCCGCTGCACAATTGCCAAGTGAGATTTACCTGCACAAAGTAGTAGACCAAGAAATTAGAATTTAGAGCAGAAGGACTGGACTAGTCAGTTCCAAAATGATACAGATGAATCTTATAATGCAACAACATATAATTTATGGAGAGCACTGTGTGAAAAATAGGTTAACCTAGTCATTACACTGTCCACCAAAAAAAAAGTTGGTTGTTTAAGAAAAATAAAACATATAGAAAAAAACCCCACCAGTATCCCAATTTATGGGATACTGATGCTTAAAAAAAATCAAAATCAAAAACCTACCTAAAAGTTTACCAAGCATATTTAGAGGCAATCATAACTAGGGACATTTTTTTTCTTGTTGGGTACCATAGGAAATAGGATTACTTGAGTATTGACATTAATTAGATAGTTGGAGTCAATTTTTCAATATTTTGTTTGAGAAGGTTGGATATGGAATTAAGGAGCAAAATGGACATGTTATTTATATTATTTTTAAAGCAGCAAAAAGGAAAAACCACACTGCTACAGATTAGCAGTTTTGCTAAATTTTAGGAGTATAATCTGGAAATGCTCTGGGAATCACAAAATGGGGGGAGGATGGTCCACAAATTATCTAATCCTAATCTTTAACCATTTCACAAAGATTAGCACCATTATCATATCAAATGCAACAGAATTTGATTTTTTTGTATCCAAAATATATAAAATATATTAAACAAAACAAGTCCAACCAGCATAAATTCAATTAAACAATATCCAAATGTCAAAGCACAAACAAAGCTTTTTATTAAAATAGAAATCAGAGATTAATATTTTTATCAGCCACGCGGTCACTGGCAGCAAGTAGGCAGTCATATAAATTCAAACAAACAAATAAATAACATACTGTCTTCCAAGAAACCTCTATGACACAAAATCTAGTTTGTACTAAATTATGTATGCATAATTATATAATAATATAATAATAATAATATCCATTTTGTATGCATATTATTCAAATTTTAAATAAATTTTAAATTTTAAATTGCTTTCATCAATTGCCCTCTCTTCAGGAAAATATTTCACATTTAAATTACTAATTATTATGTAGTATCCCATTCATCTACAAACAGTTGAATTTGATCACTTAAGATTTTAGAGAATCAAAACTATTTTTTACTGAATGACAGGTAAAGACTGCATTTTGTTAAGAGCAAATGGCTGAAGATTAAATATGACATTCTCAAGCAAGTTTGATTGTACTTATTAATTTCTAACATATTTATATAACCTTATTATTCATTTTAACCTATTGTATTTTGTATAAATGAGTTCCAAGTTTCATTATATTTGACAGTACAAAGTCTACCTGCATTGGCCATCTGTCCATAGGTGGTAAATGTAATCACATCTTCAATCCATTGATTGAATGGGGCCATGCATTTATCTTTCCAATATCGCAGTAGACATAGTCCTTGACTTACAACAACAATTGGAACAAAAATTTCTGTTGCTAATTTCTGTTGTGACAACCTTCTTTGTCATGGTTGCTAAGTGAATAATTGAAGCTGTTAAGTGAAACATGCAGTACGTAATTAAGTGAAACTTTTTTCCCATTGCCTTTGCTTATCAGAAATTGGCTGGGATTGTCACAATGACCCCAGAATGCTGCAACCATTGTAAATACCAATATTTAGTTAATATGTAGTTACCAAACACCCAAATTTTTATTATGTGACCGTGCAGATGCGGCAATTGTAAGTGTAAGGACTGGTTGTAAGTCACTTTTTTCAGTGCTGTTGTAACTTTGTGAACAGTCTTTGAACCACTAATTAACAGTTGTAAATGAAGGATTATTTGTATCTATATCACCCTTTTGGCCATAGTAATGGCATGGAGAATCCATTTATATTATTTTAGCTGTCAAATTTCATGTACTGGTATGTAGTTCAAGAGAATATTATGGACTATGGAAGATCATTTCAATAAATTATCATTGCAACAAGATTATCATAGGCATAGATTTGGAAAGATTTGACACTACTCATTATGAAGAAATGGTTGGTGAAGATAATAGATCTTCCTGAAACAGATAAATTGACTTATTTGATTAAAAAAAAAAGCATTATCTACATTTATTGGTGACTTAAAGCCTCTTACAGAATTTTTGTGTAAAAATGAAAAAAAAAATGAACCAAAAATGTCTTATGTTTCGATGATTACACAGGATAGAGTATAGATAGAAAAAGAATGAGATAACTTCAGAGACAGGCTAAATAAATTTATACATATAACTGCTGTGAATAATATTGGAAAGTACTTCTTCATGTCTTTTTTCTTTCTTTTCTATTTTTCATTGTTTTCTCTTTTTTGCATTTTTTCATTTTTCTCCCCCCTACTTTATTTTGGTATGTGTTAGTTTGTTCAAAAGTTTTAATTTAAAAAATTATACAAAAAGAGATATTAACCTCTGAAAATCTTAGTTTTTGTCACACAGTTATATTTATATGGTTCTTATTATATCCCAACAAAACACTATTTCTGACAGTTCTTATTTATAGAAACATAATGGAGCCCAATTAATTCTAAATGTTACATCAGTACATCGAAGAAAAATACTGGTAATCCCCATTTACTGACTGGAATTAGGACTGGTCACTCAATTGCGAAATAGTGTGGTAGTTAAGCGTGACTGTGCCAACTTACTGGAACCTCAATTGCAGCAGATCTGACTGTAGTCGTGAATCACTATGGATTGTTAAGCACCATATCAGATGCACTGGTTGTAAGTTTCCAAATTGTGATTACCGGACTGCTGGGACATGGTATTGACCACAACTTTGAGGGCCAATTGTTTCTACTTTCAGCATCATTATACGTTTGACTGATCATTGAACAAGTGATTGGCAAATGAGGGCTATCTATAAACTAACTCATGTTTTGACTAATCACATTAAAGTATTCCTTATTAATTACCGTAACAACAGCACACTTATCTACAACTAAAAAATAGCTGAATTCAGATACTCACTCTTTAATATCTATTCTAGATGTTAGATTACTACCTAAATGGCAGATGCAAGAATTTTTTTAAAAAAAGAAATTTGTATAAGTAAGAATTTGATTCAAATATCTTACGCTTATTGAACGAGCAATCAAAATATCCTATTCAAGCAAATGGATGTTTAAAGATATTCTGGAAACAGTAGATCAGGGGAAGACCTTAATAATTGACATAAATACTGCATCAGGTCAAAATAATTCAGTTCACTAAACTTCACATCTGCTTTCCCAGGGACGTAACATAAGCAAATTCTTTGAGAATGCTGTCTGTTGAAAGTTAAATTCTTTTGCTATTCCCAGCTTGTGATCATTTAAAAGGAATTTTCCAAAGCAAGGTCTAATATTAGACTTAAAATGAAGTTTCCATTCCACTTACGCGATATTCTCACCAAAGTAACTACTACATAATCTGATTGTCTTGGAGCTACTCGTTTAGATGCAGATGACCATACTTCAAATACCAACTGAACCACACTGGCAAAGCTTGTCTCAAAGAAACTTTTACAGTGTGAATCATTATTACAATCATACTTTGCATTTATAATTATGCACAATATCACAAACTTCATTAGGCCATAAAAATGAAAACCCTTCCTTGCATAATTATATTTTGTTATCAATTTGCAATCACGAAATGGGTTCTATGTTACATAGTATCTCAGAGTCAACATAAGTTCTAGTTATTCTAATTGTGTCAAAGAAAGACAACCGATATTTATTTGGTAGCAAAATACAGTGTACACAGAGTGCAGATACAAGTAAAGCTATGGAATCATTTTGACTTAAACTACCCATTTGAATGACATTTACATTTTAAATTTGAAGTTGATAAAACATATTAATGAAAATAAATAACACACAATTTCATAGAGATTCACTACCCTTATACTTTGATGTTTTAAAACAGTAAATAAAAAACATGAATACTTAACATTTTATTCGAATCTTTAATAGTATATATATTTGCTCTTTTATAGCTCTATGGAAATTAATTTTTCTATATTTTTTCTTCATTCCACTTGGTTATGATTGGAACAAACAATCACCCTCTCACTTGACATTATTCAAATATACCGGTATATAGTTTATTAAATAGCTCTCTGCTCATACAGTGAAACCAATCTTTCCCACTCCCAAATTAAAGTATCACTAATTCTGAAGATTTGACAATTGTCCAAACTGAGAAAGGAAGTGGAAAATGAACAAAATATTAGAAAGATCTTGAAAAGAATGAAGCCATTTTTTTTCTTTAGATACTTAGAGAAGAACTGAGATAGACAAACTGAAATAATGGAAATGTTTTCTATGATTCTTAAAATGAACTAATGTGCACAAAAGGGTATTATTTATAACAACATACTTATAATGCAACAAGAGAAGTTCTCATAGAAACCTAAGTCCTTCAGCATGTCAGCATAGTACTTTTGTTGTTGCCGATTAATTTCACCCTGTGATGATGGATAGGAATTCTGAAGGACATTCTATTTCCCCTGAGAACCTAAAGTCCATTTCCTTTCTAAATTAATAAAAGTTACTTATAATTATTTTACTCTGTCAGTGAGACTTGCCATATTGGTGTCATTTTGTGTTTTGAGATCAATATCTTAAGAAAGTAGAAAAAGTAAGAAATCAGGAAAAATAAGAAACCAAAAAAATCTGCACATTGATACTACTGGTAGCCTATTGGAAATCCATGACACAAACTTTTCTGTTTTAGATTGTTTTTCTTTTATTTGTAAACTTCCCAATGATGAACAAGCTCAAAACATGACTTCTTGTCTAGATGGAGACTACTATACTAATATTATAAACCCACAGAGTTTACTAAAATGGCATTATGTCAGAGTGTTGGAAAGTTCAGAAAGCACAAACAGATAGTCAAGTTTCAACTACATTATAAAAACAATAACAAAAATGGCACTCTACTGTTAGCAACTAACAGTAACATGATTGAGAAAGCAACTTGATGAATGGCTATCATGTTTCATTCTTTTCTTTCTCAATCAACCTTTATTCCAAATTTATCTGGAAATAAGAGAATTCTGAGAATTCTCTAGAAAAATGTATAGTAATTATTCATGTTTTAAAATCTAATTTGTAGTATTTAGAGAAATAATTTGGTATGAAAGTACTGCCACCTTAGTCATTCATCCTGATGCATGCAATTCTCCATAAATAAAAGGCATGGTTAAACTTTTAAAATCAGGAAACGAAATTCACTGGCTTTACCAAATGAAAAAATGTTGTGTGAGTGCAATAGATTACTGACCTAGTTCAGGATCTTAGGAGTCTTAAAAGTGTTGCCTCCTGGATTCATTGCCAACATTTTTCAATTTTCTAATACCAATTGCCAGTTCAAATAATATGAGGTTTCTACATAGATAGCATTGTTATATAGAAAAAAGATGCCAACAATGTGCATTTGTTTATATTTCTTCCAAATTTGTCTTTTACAACATTACAAAAAAATCTATATCTCCAATTAAGAGAGTGAAACAAAATAAATTCAAATCTCAACTTGATGCTACCTAGAGGATGCATTCATTAAATGCATATGCCCCCCAAATGTTTTGAGAAATATTTTTTAAGTGCAGATAGTAAATGCTGCTAATTATGCAAAAATGTAACCTGTTACTTCCATCCATCAAGCTTATAAAAGAAAAAATATCCAAAGCAAATGAAACAAAGGGCCTAATGTTAAATAACATAATTACATTTAGTTTTTTAAGCAAATAGATTTACTTTTGATATCAATATGCAGTATAACAATCAGAAATGTGATGGCTAGATATCCTCTAGTAAGCTCTCTATCCAATGACATTTTGAAGCCTGCTACCCTATAGCACCTATAGCATAAATCTCTGCCACTTTTGATACTGCCCTCCCTTCAATTTAAGTACAAAAACACTACAGAAGGGGAAGTAGTTTGTTCCACAGTCCATATCAATAACAGAGGAAATCTTCATGAAATTTTAGGCATTAGATGAGCATTAATAATCAATTTATTAAGGGATGATAAGGACCTTACACCATTAACAGCAAATTCACTTTGAGTTCCTTAAGGTTTTGAATACCTGTCAAAAGTAACTTTTCCTGCATCTAGTTCCATTGTAACACTTGGGTATAAAAGTTGAATTTGTGCCAGAAATAACCATTATGTGGTGTTATATTGTTTTACCAAATGAAAGTGGTAAAATTACAATCTAGATTACAATTGCCAAACAAAACTGAGACAAACATTGATAGTACCACATTAATGGCATTATATTAAAAAAAATCAAGGTAGAATCAGTGTCTATTTCCCTAAAATTAAAGTTACTTCTGCAACACATTACAACAATACTTGATTAGTGATTACTCTGTATATCAAAAGAGACCAACTTTTTTTCCTATTATTCTTGGATTTCTTTCAAGATGCAGTCTTATCTTCAATAACATGGAGGAAAACAATAAACGATCAGAACCAGCTGATTCACACATGATGTTAAATGTTGGAAATCTCAGTACATCCTTAAATCGTTTAAGAGAACCCTATCTCCCTGGCAATGAACGTCAGCATCCATTTCTGGAAATTCATTACACTGTACTGGTTTAGCAGACTGGTACTTAAGTTCCATTATTTAATTCTAGTTCAGGTAATTCAGGCAGATGAACCTCTTTGGCTTAGTTTCATGAACCACATCTTTGGCAGACAGCAGATCATGTACAATCCTTCTCTCCTCTACCTTTTCCTTCACTTCCTCATATTCCTCTGGTGATGAGTTGTGATCCTCAAGCCAGCCACATCACTGAAAAAAGAAGAAAGGCACGTGACCCAGGACAATAAATGTACCACATATAGCTGCCATTGTTACTCCTACTAATAGGAAAATACAAGGAAAGGAGGTGAGCATGACAGTCCAAGGGACATATTTTGCTTGTGATGACCCACAAAAGATATGTGAGCTAGGGTAAAAGAATGTATGCAAACTATGAGCTCTGAACTATGGAAAAGGAAGTAGAAAACAAGGCAAAGAAAGATGTGTGGGAAAAATGAGGCCACATTTTTGTGAAGGAACACTAGTAATTACACAATGTGACAGAATACCAAGCAGTAAAATAAATGAGGATATTGTTATTTCTCTAACAACATGTTTCTCTCTCTATTTTTAAAATTATTTTATCTGTATGAGACACAATATCTCTACAATGCAACCCTGAATAGAAGAATACTATAACCTAAATCACAGGTCACAACAGCTTAAAAATATAACATAACACAGCATAGTTTAGCTTACCAGTAGCAAAAGTACAATGAGCAATGCTGCCTTTTGTGTTGGCCTTCTCTGTTCTGATACCACCTGTAAAAAAGTGGAATGCTGGCAGCTCAGATCTTACGAGTTCTGCTTCTCAGATAACTCAGTGTTGAATTCTTTGAAGAAACTGTCTCCATGCTTAAGGTAACAAGTTGTTCAGAGATAAAATGTGTACTTGGCATCAGAAATTATAATGAAGACAGTTCACATGACTAACCAACAAGAAATGCTGTATTTTTATGCTTCTGTAATTTTTAAACATTGGACCAAACTGGGGTACCTCTTTTGGGACTACTTCTATAGACTTTTTGTATCTCAGTTGTCCTCCAGAGTCTGGAAATACTATATCTGCAATTGTTTTTTCCTGCCCAGTACCCCCCTGGAGTCTAGTCCTCTGAAAGTCTAGTTCACACCATACAAATTATTTTAAATCCAACTGTGCAGCATCGTGTGAAATTCATCATTACTTTCCAGATATATGTACAGGTTCTGGGCACCCAAACAGAGAAAGAAATAATAAAGCTTATATCTCACAGTTTTCAGAAACACATTAGCAGCATGCACAATTTGATTCTATCAATATACAAAAGTTTAAGTTAATTAACATTTGATGATAACATATAAGTGTAAAGAGTTATATCTAAAGAAAACCAAGAACTTTACTTGACCAGAGGTTTAAAGTAGCAGTTAAGATTGAATTGGGAGTACAGGGGGGTGGGGGGTGGTCAAGTCTCCTCTCATCCAGGAAAATGTACTGGAGGTTTTGGGCCAAACAAAGTAGCCTTCTCAAAAGTTACCTTCTCAAAATGTTGCTGGGGGTGAAAATGGAGGAAAAAATATTCTTCCCTGAGCTTATGAAGAAAGATGAGATATAATTCTAAGGAATGAAACAGCATTTTATTGATAAAAAGAGAATAGTTGAAGTATCAAATACAGGATTGTCCATAAGGCAGAAAGAAGACAAGTCCAGTAATTTATTAGCAAATGGATATGATTTTTTTTCTTTTTGGGTATTAATATTACATTACTTTAGTGTGAATAAAAAAATCATTCTACATAAGAAACAACAATTAAAAAATCAACAGCAAAGGAAGTAGGAGACTTAAACTTGCCTTCCCCCCCGCAAGGCATAATAAGTATCTAAATGTGGCATCATAAACCTATCTTAGAAATATTTCCAAGTTTGACAAATTATCTTACATTCAAAATAAGTAGTTACCAAAATGAAAACAATGAAATAAATATTTGTCAAATATGGTATCAAAATCTTGGATTTTAGGTCATAGTATCTGGGAAGGATAAATAAAAGAAAGATGCTAATCCAGGATCCTTTACTGTAAAACAGGGGTGTCAAACTGGCGGCCGGCAGGCCAGATGCGTCACGTGCAAACTACCACGCCCACCCCAGCTGCCCAAAGGCAAAAAAAAAAGTGATATATCAAAACATCATGTGACACGATCGAGTTTGACAACCCTGCTGTAAGATCAGCACTGTGCTTAGTAAACTTAATTAAGAAGCCAGACATTCCATACCAAGTATAAAAAGCTATACATATAGTTTTCAGGAACAATCACCTAGTTCACGTGTTTTTATATACAGAATTCTTGGGTTGATTCCTCTTGATAATTTATTTACTTACCTAACTTTATTTTACCTCATCATTTAGTAATTGGAAATGGTTTTCTGTGGGACTCTCTCCCATTGTTTATGCCTATTTGATAAGACCAAGGAAGGTCTTCCATGCTCTAGGTGCCTACCACAAAGGAAACATCTCCTTATAGCATTTAGAAAGTAGGCCTTCTCTGTTGCCACTTCTCTCTTGAACAGCACTTTCCCCAAAGTCTGCAACCTTCCTGACTTGGTTGTTCTTCAGAAAGTACTAAATTCAGGTTCTGGTTGTCACCTTAAAAGTCCCTCATGGCTTAGGACCAGGTTATTTACCAGATTGTCTGTCTCCAATTGTTTCTATCCATCCTATCCAATCTGGCAAGAAGGGCTAACCCTAACCCCAGATAGACTCAGCTAAGAAGTGTTGGCAGGGGGCGGGGAGGCAGAAGAAAGCCTTTACTACCATGGCAGCTGCCCTTTGGAACATCATTTCTGTGAGATTGGATTGGTTTTGTTCCTGTTGGCCTTTTGTAAGGTTTTGAATATTTAGATTTCTGTTCAAGTCTGGGGCCCTGGAGTGGGTTAGAGTAAATCTCTAGGCTGGAGAAATGATAATTAGATCAGTGTGCAAGCTGGCTGAAGAATTCTGGGAATTGAAGCCCAGACATCTTCAAGCTGCCTAAGTTGAGAAACACTGTGTCAGATCATGGCCAGCTACAATCGTATGTATTTTTATTTTTGTTTTATATTGTGTATTTCTTGTTTTGTTCTATCGATATCAGTCGTTGTGGGTAAACCAGACAAGAAACAACTAGATGAGCTAATTCTACTTTATTGTAAGAGAATCTTGCAAGTCGGAAGGTACAAATTTCCCACCATCACTTCTAACTGCCTCACAGGTCCTTCCTAAGTTTCTTCCCCATTAATCCATTGCTGGTTCTTATTCCTCTTGTCTGATAGTTTCTTTGACAGCATCTCTTCCCTTCTTTTCCCCAAGATCATCCACACGTTCCATTATATTTGTAAGCCAATTATAAGCCACATAAAAATGAAATGGGCAACTATATACATCAAATGAATGATCAGGCTTTTTTACCAGCCTCTTACCAAGGGAGATTTGTGAATTGCTGATACATTATAAGTTTTATGTTTTCATATTCTAGATGATTATTTTATATGTTTTTATTGTTATATTATGCTTTTAACCATTTCTGTATGTCCCTTAAAGTTGTATATTTATAACTTTTTTATATAACTGATTTATATATTTATAAATCAAATTACTTAATAAAATAGTCTAATATATTGCTTTTCATTTCCTATACTGGGCATCTCTGGCCTGGTGAGTTCCAGAGCAATTTTAGAGCACAATCTTTTCCTTTACTACCACTGGTATGAACAGTTAGCTGGCTTCCTTAGCAAATACAATTCTATACCCTATTTATTTATTTTACTGTATTTCTATACCGCCCTTCCCCCGAGGGACTCAGGGCGGCTTACAAAACAAGCAGTAATAAAAACAGTTAAAACCAGACAACATAGAAGACATAATAAAAATGCCACAACAACAACAACCACAACAAGAACAACACATTAAAAACCTATCCCCCTAGGTTGGATAAGTTTTTTTAAAAAAAATATTTCCAATGTATAACAATTGTCGTTTTGGGGAAAGAAAGAGTTAGATGCACTTTAGGACAAACAAACAAATCTAACCCATATCAATTTCTAGGAAGAGAAATGAAGCAGCATTATTTTATTTTATTTTGGTTGTGTTCAAGGCTCTTCCTGATTCCTGACAAAGATATTGAGTCTCTCAATTTCTATTTGGATGACCCTACCAAGCAAATTTACCCTTGTTTTTCAGTCATTAAAACCAACACATATACATGTTGCTGTTACATTTCTTCATAAAAGTAATTGTAAGTAGGTATGCTTGTGTCAGTCTGTGCTTTAGGTGTTGTAATCTGAACATTGGTAACATACCTCAGAAAGCCTAGGGCTGATCATAAAGAGATGCACCTGTAAGAACTCTGTGAACCCTTGATTACCAGAAGTCAGTAGGAATTTATCAAGTACTAATTTTGGAAAGAGAGCCAGTTTGGTGTAATGGTTAAAAAAGCAAAAGACCACAAGTTCTGTCTTAGACATGAAAATAAAAGGAAAATATCAAAACTATACAATTATTTAAATCTGCAAGAAACAGGAAAAGAAAGAAATAAAGAACCAATAAGGGCATGGTCCAAAAACTTGAGATATGATGTAGATATATATAAATCTAGAGACTAATTGGGTGAAGAGACTAATTGGGTGAAGAATATAAAAATTACTAAATCTGTACCATTTAACGAAAATCAATATAAGATGCTCTACCGGTGGCATCTAGCCCCATCCAGACTAGCAAAGATGTACCCAAACGCAAATCCCAACTGTTGGAGATGCCCACATAGAGAGGCAACATATTTCCATGTATGGTGGCAGTGCCCCGAAGCCCAGAAATAGTGGACCAAAATTAAAGTATGGATAAAAGAAATTTTAGATATTGAGGTGCAATTAAATCCAGAAACGTATCTATCAGGAATCATGCTGGAAAAATTAAAGTCAGAGGACCATTATGTATTAACACATATTTGTACAGCCGCAAGGATAGTTCTGGCACAATCATGGAAACAGACTACTGCCCTGTCGGCAGAAGCTATTATTTGGAAGATGTTTGATTGTGTAGAAATGGACACACTCGCCAATAAAATGAAGACAAATGATGATAGTGTTAAAATAAATATCTGGAATAAATGGTTTAACTGGTTGGAGAATAAAAAACTAAATTAAGTTTAAAATAAACTAGGATATATATGTATATGAATTGTAAAAGATACAATATGATGTGTTACATGAAATTTCAAACCAGATATAGAGATGTTATATGACATTATGCTGTAGATGAAGTGTCGTGAACACTTTAAAAAGGAACAGATATAAGAAAAATCTTTGGAACCAGTTTTGTTTATGTACATAGTACTTAACGATGTTACATCTATATACAAAATTGGATTCCTATTGTGTATATATTATTTCTATTATTCTTTTCTCTTTCTTGTGCTATGTAAATATCAATTTTTTTTCTTTCTTTGTATACTATTTATATTGTTTTAATTTTTAAATTAAATTAAATTAATTCTTCATAATATATTTTGATTTCAACAAAGCATTTGAGAAAGTACCTCATAATCAGCAGCAGTAGGCTAGAGCAAATAACAGTTAAGTGCATACATAGCTGACTTGAAAATGGTGACCAAAGAAAATTCAACAATGGTTCCTCATCAAATTGAACAAGTGTTGTGAACAATCAAATGAGGTGCCAAAAGAACCAGCCCCATGCTTCTTTTTAATAATTTCATCAATGTTTTGGATGAACAGATGGACAGAATGCTTAACCAATTTTCAGAGGCCAGCAAGATTGCTTGGGATAGCTAATACCCTTGAAGACTAAAATACAAGTGAAAACAATCCTGATAACTTGGAGAAATGGATTGAAAGTAACAGTAAGAAATTTAACAGAGAAGTGCAAAGTTGTTCAATTAGGAGATAATGAAAATCAAATGCAGATACAAAGAACAGGGGATATTGGGATTGAAATTGGGATTGGTTACAGTTTATGTAGTAGCATTCTTGTAGGAGGAGAGCAGTGTTAGTTTATTGTGGCAAAAATCTGGAGTCTTATAGCATTTTTTCCAATCAATATATATTATTAGAATGCAGGTCATGATTTTACTCTATTTAGGATTCTCATAAAATAATTGCAATGTATATAGTTATCTAAAGATGCAAAGATCTTCAGTTCCCAGTACCATAAATAGTATCAACTGTTCAGAATAACATCTGCCTACTTAAATCTGATCTCCAGTTGGATGAAACCAATCATACTTTTAGTTAAAAATATGCTACTAGGCTCTTTGTAAATGTTGAAAAAATTATTGGAATAGTAGTTAACTGAATAATCAATGGAGGCTGTAAAGTGATGTACAAAAATGGTTGTCCCAAAGGATTTAAGGAATCCTTCCATTCCCCACCATCTAGTCAGAGCTGAAGAAGCTTCTTGGATGAGAAATGAAATGACTTCAAAGAGAAAAAAACCCAGAAAGTCCAGTTGCCTCTTGAAAAAGCACTTTTGGGACAACCATGACCTGGATGACTAAGAATCTCCATAGACATTTATGAAAGTTATTGTAAGCTGCATCATTTCCAGATCATTCTTTGTTCAGCTCTGGTGACAATACTTTAAGGAATTAGAGAAACCAGAAAGAGTCAGAGAAAGCAAGGCACATGATTAAGATGCATGGAAACTATTAGCAAAGAAAGCACCAAATAACAGATTATTTTAAAGAATATTTCCAATACCAATTTGCAGGCACCAACAATGTTTAAGTATATGCTTTCCATGTTAGATCTTATGACTTATTGTGTGATGGCAATATGGAGGAAAGTTTCTATTGTGGCAACTGTCCTATGGAATGATCTCTCCTCTGCGGTATGCCACATTGACAAGTTTATGTCTCTCTTTTTTATTTTTATTTTTTCCTAGCTATAAACTCACTCTATTTGTTTTTTAATTGGCAGTTGTTTTTCTAATTTCATTTTGCTTTTAATGAATTTGTAAACTACTGAAATAGCAAGAAGCTTCAAAATACTTTTAATAAATAAGTAAATGACTTCCAGTTTGTTGTCAACAATACAGTGATAAAGATTTTTATTTGGATTTAGAGTTTTATCATTGAACTTTGTTTTTGATCATCTTTTATAATCCATATTTTTAATCATTGAGTATGTGGGATGAAGAAACTTTACAGATGCACTTTCTCTAGGGGCAACTAGCCTATGATACAAAGGTTGAAGAAAAATCATAGACATAACATTCTGACATAATGGCCTTTGGGTATCTATTCTCAAGTTGTCCCCTATGTTGTTCATGGAAGTTTTGAGAGTCTCTCCCTCCCTCCCTTCATTGGTCCTGCCCCACTTAACGAGATATATTTCTGAAGTGACTATCTAAAAAAAGAATTCAGATCACCCAAATAGCTATTTTACCTTACTATCCCACCAGAATAAAATACATTTTTCCACTCAGATTTTCCCACCATTAGAAAAAGTGACAAATATTTCAAACTGTTTCTATAAAAGCAATTGGAAAATATAAATATAGAAATGTGATCATTTACAGAAATACTTAGTTATAGCAGACAGAGAGTGAGCAATAGTGAGAGTATGCTTCCAGTTAAGCTATAACATTCAACATCTTTTCTGATTGACTATGCAGACAGAAGTTTGCAAGAAGGTACAGAATCCCAGCTTCCAATTTTAAGCATCTGAGGGTTATTTTACTTACAGGGAAAATCACATGGTTCATTCACATATTTTTTGAAAAGAATTTACATAGCACAAAATAATTGAAATAAACCTTATATCACACATTCTTATATCACACATTACCACCTCTTACAATACTAGACAACACAGTATCAACAGTAGAAACCTTCAAATTTCTAGGTTCTACCATATCTCAAGACCTAAAATGGACA
>JANHFM010007547.1:494187-514440 GCA_032468115.1 Grayia smithii | reverse complement strand
CGCGCGGCCCAACTTACCTTTTTTTCAAAAAATCGGCAAAATTAGTGTTCTGCGCATGCGCAGAGCGCTTTTTTTGCAGAATTTTTAAAAATTGATTTTCTGCGCATGCGCGGTAGCACGGTTTACGCGCGCATGCTCGCTTCGCGTGCAAATTTAGCGCACGCGCGTGCACGCGCATGCACAAAGAGAACCAGTAGCGAAGGTGAGTAGAACCCACCCCTGAGGTATAGCATATCTTGCTTCAGCAAAGCACCCAGTGGTCTCCCATGAGATTCTAGAAGACAACATGGCAAAAGTATTATTGAGATTCAGAAATATCTTGACATGCTAGAATAATGAGCAGACTCATTAATACAGAGCCCTAAGAAAAATGAAAAGTATGATAATGGGGCACAAAAGAAATAGTAGGGGACAGTGTATACCTAAAGGATCTGGTTGCCTTCAGCAGACTACTATGACTTGTCTGTGGGTTTCTTGCTTACATTCCCCCTAGGTTTGACTACATTTGGATAGGGTCTGACAAGATGACCAGAGCAACATCCTATGGAATGATCTGGCATTATTTTGAGCTTATTTAGATCAAAGCTGTGAGGAAAGTCATATGTGATATGACCTCTTCCCCCTATTAGCTCAATTTATGCCCCATCTAGGACATCTATGCAGGCTGGTATTAATCCTTCATTGAGGAAAGTAGTAGTGCCAAAAATCTTGAATGAGGTAATGAAGCCATTCCTTCTAGAAACCATCTTTTGACTCAGCCTCATTGGATAATTATCAACCAATCTCCAATCTTCTCTTCTTAGAGAAGATTCTTAGAGTAGTAGGGAATTCAGCTACAGAGATTTTTAGATTTAACATTTTCTGGATCCTCTGGATTCAGGCTTGATCACAAGACAGAAATAGCACAGTTTGCCTTGATGCAGAGCTTTTATTGGGGACTGGAAGGAATACACCACACACACACCCCGGTTCTTTAACATCCCTTGGAGTCTTCAATACCATGGACTATATTATCCTTATTAATAACAAAAGAAATAATCTACATGGTCCTTCATACGCTCTTACCAATAGACTGAGCGAAAAGTCAGATATTCAAAAGGACTTTGAAACATCAGCAAAGTGGAGTTTGTCCAGATTCACAGGCACTGCTACAGAGTAGGCACACTTCTTGGGGTCTTGATAAATTTAATTGAAAGAACTGGAATATACCAACCCTGCTAGATTAAATCAGCCAGGCAGATACTATGCAAGACAGATACCGCCTCAAGTAACCAAGTAACATCGCCATGCAGGACTTTATAGATAAAACTAGTACTTTGAATTGTACCCAGAAGCAAACTGACAACCAGTGTAGCTCATTAAGTAGAGGTGTTACATGGGTTTACCAAGACATGCTCCTCATTTCTCATGTTGTTACGTTTTGGACCAGTTGAAACTTCCAAGTGGTTTTCAAGGGCAGCCCCATAGAGGGCATATTGGAGTAGTCATGAGGTGATGAGTGACTATCTGAAGGACCCCGCTCCCCAATCTAAAAAAGGATACAACTAGTATACCAGATGACTCTGGTAAGAGCTTTACTCCAGGTAAAGCCCTACACTGTGTACCATCATTGAATGAAGAAGTGCAATGTCATTCAGGGTCAGAGATCTTATGGAGTTCCTACAAGGTTGGAGCCTGGATCTATGTTTCACAATACTTCTGCTTTATACTAAATAGGCAATTCCAGTTAGTATGCATGAACAGAAATTGCATTAGTGGCTAATCCAATGTGAGTTTCTGCAGGGCTTGTTCCTGTCATCCATGCAATTTAATTTCTGTGTATAGCATCTAAAGTATTCTTGCTATATTATATATCACTGGTGATACTATATATACATGATGCCCTTGAAGTTCTGGCCTGATGCCTGGATGCAGTAAGGGCTTTGATAAATCGAAACTAGATTAAATCTCTGCAACATGGAGGTACAGTTCGCAGATAATAAAATTTGCTTAATTCCAGCCCCAATTTTGGTTCTGAATTGTGTCACATTTCTCCTTAAGCAGCAGGTTTGCAACTTAGGTACCCTCCTGGGTTATTGATTTATGCTGGAGTAACAGGTGAAAACTGTGGTCATGGGGATTTTTACCCAGCTCTAGTTGGGGTGCCCAGTGTGGCCCTTTGGGGACTGAGATGCTTGGCAAAAGCACCCTCAAAACCGTGCAGTTAAAACTACTGTAATAGGTTTCACATGGGCTGCATTTACAGACATTCTGCTACTCTCAAATGCCTAAAGATAATGTTCCTGAAGAACTGCACAGAAGAATGGGATGGGAAGGAGTTCATGGAAGGTCAGGAAAGATATATGCGCATCTGCAATGAAGTTGGAGTTTCCTATCTTGCAAGTCCCTGGAATTCTGTAAATGGATCTTTGTCTAACAGCAAAACTGTTCACACAGCAATTTAAGAGGGAAAATAAAGCTATTGAAGATTGCTATTGAATAATGGCTGCCATTAATCAACATAGACTATATAATATCCATCCCTGCTAGGCATTAAACTTTCTTTTTCAACTGAGTATCCAGCAATAATATTTTACCATCTGAAGTTATCTTGAATTTTTAGGGTACACATAATTTCACCATGTATTTGAGAAGTATATATTCCTATCCTAGACTCTTAACATTCATTTTACTATTACTAATTTTTTATCTTTCAATTCTTAAGAAATAACTTCTATTTTGATATTTTTCTATTTCTGTGACAAGGCTGTTCTACTCCCTCCTCTCATTTTTTTCTGTTTAACCTTGCATTTAAAGTTATCTATGTTGCCCATCTCAGAGCGATCACTTGAACTTTCCTAGAAAAGTCTAAGATAACCATATCTCTCCATGCATTTTGCTCCTTATGCAAAAGAGACCATACAAACACCTGACATTATCATTCTTAAGCTTTCTAAAAAATATAAATACAGCTTTGATTTGCAGGCAGATATTTTGGTTGGGATCCAAAATTTTATTATTTTTAATGAGACTTTACTTTGATAGTTTGTCCTTAACAACAAAAATGTCCAACAATATAGTATTTTATACAAAAATAATAGTCTGTGACATTACTGGTCTGCCAAACTTGTGTATCACCATTACAAGCAAAAACATGAGAAGGATAAACATGAGAGATTATATTCCTATTTGAACGGGTAGCAAGTGTTTCTGTCTAATACATAAGAATGTCCAAGCATATCTCATTACTACAGCAAGCCAATAAAATGTAGATCTAAAATATTTAGTACTAGGTGTGAACTAACAACTTGTCTCCTGCTAACTTTGACAAAAAGAAGATACAGGTAAATCAATTACCGTACCTTCGTAATTAAGTATGCCCGATGTATGAATTTGTTAAGCAAACCAATTAATGTATAACAATCACAAAATGAGTGAAGACTTTTCTAAAAATGGGTCTCCTGAAATATCCTAGATGAACCAGTATCATAGCAGAGCACTATTACTCAATCTCAGCAACTTTTAAGATATGTGGACTTCCTATGCTGGCTGTGGAATTCAGAGAGTTGAAGTCCACACATCTTAAAATTGCTGAGGTTGAGAAAAACTGCCTTAGAGTAAACTGACATTTATTGAATGTGTATAATAAAAATACTTTTATTTACATTATTTATTATTCATTATAACACATTCATACTCTGGGAGATAATGTATAATATGTAATCACTCAATTCAAATTTCTGTCATGTTTAGGTCACACTTTGATACTAGAAGTTTCTCTTGCATCTTTTTTCAAAATTCAAAATACTCCAAGTTTGAACAAAAGAAAGTATTCTCAAACTTTCAAGTTAAGATCCGAATAAAGATCAGTATAAGACATTTATTTTATTTTATTTTATTTATTTCCTACCTATTTCTAAACCACCCATCTCTCTCAAAGAGGGGCTCTTTATTATACTTTATTGAAAACACAATCTTACCATTTTAGTGTTATTTGAGCATAGAAGAATTTTAAGGAACAATGAACATGTGTTTTTTTTCCTGGTACAACAGCAGGGAACAGTAATTTCTCAGCTGCTATTGGCTTAGACTGCATGATGTGATAGAAATGAATAATGTGTTAGGAATAGGCAATAGACATTGTAGACTTTGGTGCTATTTCTGCACCTATAAAAGACTACATTAAAAAAAACCTCTAATAAACACAACTGCTTTATTAAAAAGCTGAAGATTTTTCTCTAAGTTGAATTAGTAAAACCTATTCATACCATTCTACATCTCTTCAGAAGATAAAAACTCCCACCAAATACATCTAAACTGGATGACCTTGGCAACAGACAGGCTGAAGTAGCCAGCTGATCTGGGGTCATTAGCCATGTGCTGGTAGTTGCAGTTCATTAGAGTTTAGTATTTACGCTACTGTTTGTAGTTGGCAGGCTGCAAATTAGGACCCTGTCAAATCACTGTGTGAGTGCCAGGTCACGCACACTAGACATGGCATGGTTCATAGCACTGCATTCACCAGTGTAAATGGTTAATTTTATGAGCTCAATTATTGGAACTAGGGAAGCCTAAATAAGAATAATAATAATAATAATAACCACCACCATCATCATCAACATGTGGGCCAGGAATCAAAACACTAGCTAACAATACTCCTGTAGTTCTGTTGTTAACTTATACATAAATGAACCAAACAGATCAGTGTCTCAAGTTTATATTACACAGTCCCTTCAATAATTCCATTCTAACAGAAGGATCTCATTCCAGATAAAAAATTGCAATTTAATTCCATTTGATTTCAGTATATTGGTAATATTCTTCATTAAATATTTAGCCTGCAATCTTTTGTATATACTCAGATTTAATGTATATTTAAACTTCTGACAATGTAAGCCTCCTTCATTCCTGTCCTAGTCATTCTGTGACTGTGTAGGATTATATGCGTGTATTAGAAGAGAAATTGATGGTCAAGTGTTTGAATATTTTAAAAAAAACTTTATGTTCAGAACCCATCATTACATTTACCAGATATAGCTGGCCAAATTCTTATTTTCTGTTATCCTCATAACAGTCCAGAGATAACCTAAGACTGTTAAGTAATTTAATCAAAACCAGCCAAGAGGAAACAGAACGTATCTGAATTTATGAACTACAAACATCAAAATGTTGCTGAACTGTAATTTAGAATATCATTAATGATTTCATACCCCAGCTAGAATACTAGTTCAGCCAAATCTAGAAAAGCACAAATATCTCTCTTTACCACAATCACTACCCAACTCTATGTATACAGATAGCATGGATTAATTCAGTAGGAGAAAAAGTGTTGGCCTTTTTTTTAATCTGCACTTGGTTTATCCTTAAAATATTCTCTATGTAACATTAAACTTCAAATGTTCAAAAAGGGCGTTGGCTTACCTGAATGCCGTTTCTCACCACGGATGGACCACCGGTCTGCTGATTGTTTAAAACTGCCTCTCTGACCATCAGTACATTCATTAAAGACTACAGGTAGCTCTCGACTTACAACAGTTTGTTTAATGACTGAATTATAATTGAACTGAAAAAAGGGACTTATGACTGTTTTTCATGCTAAGAATCATTGTAAGATCACGTGATCGAAATTCAGATGCTTGGCAATTGACTCATATGACAATTACAGTGTCCTGGAGTCATGTAATCAGCTTTTGCGACCTGCTGACAAAGTCAATGGGGAAGCCAGATTCACTTATCAGCCATGTTATTAACTTAACTGCAATGATTCACTTAACAACTGCGGCAAGAAAGGTTGTAAAATGGGGAAAAAGTCATTTAACTGTCTCACTTAGCAACAGAAATTTTGGGTTCAGTTGTGGTCATAAGGATTACCTGTATTTTCTCAATTAAAAAAGAAGTTGAAATCTGATTTCTAAGGCCTAGTATTATTTAACAATAATAATATTGATTCAAGGGAGTGCTTATTTTTATATTAGTATTCTTAAATAATACTAAGCCTTAGAATCTGATGATTTATCCATATTATTTCCATATTATATCGATATATTTTCTTACAAAAAACAGAACTACAACTTTCTTACTTTTTCATTTTAGCTTCCCAGTTTAACCTACATTTCTAAGATTTTGGTGTGGTCTCTCATCCAGCTATTAAATAGACCTAACTTTGCTTACTTTTTGTGGGATCATTCAGTCAGCTTAGGTGCTACCATCTGAAAAAATCATGTTTTACCAACAAAGCAGCATTTGTCAGATATTCAGTTCAAGAATGTTTTGACCTAGGCTTGTTTTCAACTGAATGCTTTCACATACAGAACTTGCCTTAGTTAGATAAGCATATCTGCATACTAGGAAGAAGCCACTAAAACACTTAATTGCTATCAACTCAACTTGTTTCCTTATACCCACTGGAGTTTAATTCCAGTGGTTCCTTTTCAAATCCTTTGACTTGAAATAATGTTTGTGCCCTATCTTTCTTGTCCTTAAAGCTGGTGGCTGTTAGCTTTTGATGTAACTGATATCTCCTCCCTGAGAAATTCTGGCTTTCAACTTAATTTCCCCAAGCACCATATATTCACTAAATTCATGTTCATATTGAATTCCTGTTCAGCATTCATTACCAAATGAAACAACATGGGTATTTTAAGCAATAATAGGTTGTTGATAAGTCTTAATTAAGTCAAGTATAAACAAATTATATGATGGCTTACTGTCAGCTATGAACCAGACCAGATTTTTCATTGTCATACAACTAATTTTATCTAGTATCTTTACATGTTCATAGAAAGAATTGAAAGGCAGTTGGGTTAATGATTAAAGCATCAGAAATTGCATCAGAAACTAGAAACTGGGAGACTATGAGTTCTAGTCCCACCTTAGGCACAAAAACAGCTGGGTGACCTTCAGCCAGACACTTTTTTTCAGCCCTAGGAAGGAAGGAATGGCAAATTGCTCCCGAAAAACCTTGCAGGAACTTCTCTAAGTAGTCACTAAGTATTGGACAAAAATGAATGGAAGAAAAGAAAGAAAGAAAAATTACTCTGGCTTTTAATCATCTTTATTTGTAGGACAGAAGGGCAACATGGCCGAATAGCATATGACCAAAAGCTATACCATTTGAAGAACTAATTAACATATATTCTTGTTCATGAAACAGTTATGAGATGGGAAATTTTATAGCAAAAGCACTTAGACTTATATACTGCTCTGTGGTGTTTTGCAGCATTCTCTGAGCAATTTACAATGCCAGCATATTGCCCCAAAATCTGGATCCTCTTTTTATCGATCTCAGAAAGATGGAAAGCTGAGTCAACCTTGAGTTGGTTAGATCAAACTCCTAGCTGTGGGCGAGTTAATCTGCAATACTGCATTCTAACCACTGCACCACCATGGATTTTTTATAATTTCCCTGAAATTTTATTTAGACCTTGCTTAACAATCATTCAGTCAGTAACTAAAGTTACAGTGAAAAATAGTTATGCTTGCCCCCAAAGTTATGGCCTTTAAAGTGCCTCACAGTCACATGATCAAAATTCAGGAAGGGGAGGAGGCATTTTCAGGGGAGCAGGTATACGGTTCCAAGTTAGTCCATGACAGACTATAGAACAGGGTTGAAAGGGACCTTGGGGATCTTAAGCAGGAGAACTTATATCATTTTGGACAAATGGCTGTCCAACCTATTCTTAAAAACATCCAGTGATGGAGGACCCACAACTTCCAGAAGTAAGTCATTCCACTGATTAACGGTCCTCACTATCAGGAAATGTCTCCTTAGTTCTAAGTTAGATCTCTCTTTAATGATTTTCAAGGGGGAAAAAAACCCAATCTTTCTAAAATTTAGTAATAAGGTATTTATTTTTTGACCAACTGATAGTTCCCCAAATGAATAACACAAGATATAAGTTTATCATTTCATCATACAATTTTTTAAATTTAAGGTTTTAAATTATGTTGTCTTCTAGAACTATTGTTCTACCCTAATAGAATTCAGAGAAAACTGCAAGGTATCTGTGTAACTTATTAGAACACTGAAGCAGCATTATGTGGGTGCTCTTCTGGAAAACAAGTTATTAATCCAAACTCAGCAAACATGTAGTGTAATATAGTAGCAAACAAAAAGATATAACATGAACAAGAAGCAAATCTCAAAGTCTCTAGGTCTACAATTACAACAGATAAGGAAGAACTCCATGTTGTAAAAGGCTCTGGGAAAGTTTATATACAGAGTGGTCTGCACTATATGTACTAGCTTTACAGTTTTAAATACAAGGCATTTTTAGCTAAATTTCTGTGGTAAACTAAGAAATAGAATTTTTGGGATTTAGAATCAAATATGCTGAGAACAGCCAGTTAAAAAAAAGACAAGAAAAAATGCTAATGGTTTTAGTGAAAGCTCAAGCAAAAACAGGATCATTAAAATCACTTGTCCACTGGAAGAAAGGCAAGTGAAAAATTGCCCACAAGTTTACTTTCAAATCAGATTTTTAACCTCACTTTCCACTGATTTCAAAGCAAATCACACAACTTGGTGTTGATTCTAGTTTTACAGTATAATTGGAGCGGATAACTCTACTCTATGGTCCACAGAACCCTATGGTGGCAAGAGGACCTGATGGGCTTCTGTGAAAGACTAAAGAAAAAAAAAGTTAATTTGAATGCAGCAAATGTTGCATTGCTTAGAGCTTTGAGTTTTGATCAAGGATATCAAAGTTCCAAATTCCACAATTGGAAAATCCCAGTAGAGATGCTAACAACTGAACAACACAGTACCATATTTACTTCATAGGATTATTTTCCCAACCATAAATAAGTTATTTTCAAAATGGAGCTATCTTATATACATTAAGATTATGGATAATGAAGATAATTTTCTCTGTCCCATTTTCCTTTAATGAGAGGGCCTGTCTAAAATCTGGGCATTCTATTTAATATACGAACAGTTCTTGCTCTTCCAGCAAAAAAAATCACAAAATAAAAATCAAAATTGGCTTTTTTTCAGAATAAAGACTATTTTGCATTTCTACTACAATACTAAGTAGGAATTGGTAGTAGCCTTTTCACCTTCTAATGCTCCAAAACTTGCACAGAAACACCCCCCCCAAATTTCAGAGCCTTGGATGCAAATTGAAGCAAACATATTAATGCTCCCTTTACATCTTCAAGAATGTAGAGTGAAGAAAAACAGAAACTACTTGTTTGCATTCACCATAATATACAATGAAACTTTATCAATGCAGGAATACTTATTGAAACTAATAATGGTCACCCAATCATTCAGGATGAATATACACAAAGAATCCAGTAATATAATTACTGAAATTTTCATCAGATGTGTCACATTCATATCCTAATTCATATTAAATTTTAATCACATTCATATCAGATATTCCTTAAACTTTAACCTATATCACCAGTCTCTCAACAACATGCATCCACTCCTATCATTAGATGACAACTAGAACAGGACCAACCCAAATTCTGTTCATAAAACCACATCCTGATTTTTTTTTAAAAAGACCACTTACTTCTTAGCATATTGTGCAGTGGTGGGTTGCTCCCGGTTCTGTCCGGTTCTTAGAACTGGTAGTAAAACCGGCAGGAGGTTCTGCCAACCACCACGCGCTCCAGTTGTGAACTGATAGTAAGGGTAAGTGGAACCCACCCCAATATTATGTGAATTCACTTACTGTGATTTATTTAATAAAACATGTTTAAACAGTGACAAATATAATGGGATAATCCAGTGTGTATTTCTATTATTGGGAATAATAAGAAGTATCTGGCATTATGCACAATGCAGGACTGTTGATTAATTTGTAAGCTGCTGGTGTCTTATCTTCAGATGCTTTGCATCTTACCAAAAAGGACTTTAGCCCACACATTCAAAACCACTGATATTGGAGGAAGGAGGTGTCAAAGCATTGAACTAATTATATTAAGATTAATTAGTAGGACTGCTCTGGTGTTCTGCTTATCTATGGGCGGGTTAATTTCAAGTTGAGGAAAATTTAGAGGTCAACTTGATTTTGCTATTAGTGTTAATAATGTTACAATATTTTGCAGTCAATCACATAAATGGGAATTTGCAAAGACTGTTTTATGCAGAGATTTCTTAGAACAAAAGGCACAAGAAATTGTTATAAAATAACAAAGACAGCATGAGGTATGTTAATGCACAACACAATTTGAATATTAATCTGGAAGCAATTTTTCCATTTAAGGAAAATAATTTTTCTATTTCAGTATGACAGCAAGATAATATTTTAATCCATCCCACACCATACTACAATAGCTTACTAAATTTAGAGATCTCTCATTTTGAAAATAAATCCATTTCTACCAGCAGCTTTTCAGAATATATTAGTCTCTGAAAAAAGAATATTAGGTATTATGTGTTAATATAAAAGGGAGATATATATATATATATATATATATAAATCTGACATATCTAAACAGAATTGTATACATTAATCTTTAAATAAACTTGTTATTGCCCAAAATAAAAAATTTGCAGCCAGAATATCTTCATTTTAATCATAATATATTTCACTAATACCACTGAACAACCTAGGTATATTGACTGGGAAATAATCCTTCTATGCTTAATAATAATCTTACCCTCTAACAAATGAATTACAGTTTAAGGGAATGAGTAGAAGGACTGAAAAATAAAAGTATTATTTTACATGTATTTGTTACTTTGTTAGTAAATCTATCCTGCTCCCTCATTTTAGCTTCTATAATGTGTGTTTGTGTATGTGTGTGTGTGTTTTACATACATAACACTAATCTATTTAATTTGTATAAATTAAAACAGTCCAAAGTCTTCTAAAATGGGTGGCTATATAAAATTGACAACTAAATAAATAAAACTGTAAATGTAATTATAAATTCAGTAAGACTGCTTTAGTGGTATTCTAGAAATTTAAACTATTACTAAAATGAGAAAATAATAATACTTGCTACAGCTTCGTAATTAGATTGCAATACAAGCTCACTAAATTCACTTTTCATAAACTATAAAGGCCAATAAACAAGCTTGGTTCTTATTCTAGAAAATACCAAGTGGTTGTAGGAAATGCATAATAGATTACCAAAACATTTTATCCACTAAAACATATCATTTGAAAAATGAAAAGAAAAATAATACCAGAATGAATAGAAAACTGAAAGATGGCTTAACTTTTAAATGGAAAAAATTAAAGTTAAGTGTTTCAGACTGGCACTATTTGAAATCTAACTAGCAGTTTACTGCCTACAAATCACCAACTGTGCAAAAGTTCAGCTGCAGTACAACTTTGAGAAAAGGTTAACTTCAGCAGTAACCTGTTTATCCAAATACTAAACAAATGCTAATCTCAAATTGATGTTGAATCCAACTATCTTCAAACATATTTCCCCTGCAAGAATTTGATCACAATTATCTTTAGATTGATAGTCTGCTCTAAACATTCAGAGTGCTTGACCCACATAAACACTCAGAAACTAAGCAAGAGTATACCTTTCACTATGGCTTCCCAACTTAATTGATCCCAAAGTCCAGCTCTAAATGATTCTCAGTACTGGCAGTTTGCAGCTGAAAAGAAATTCATAACAGGAAAACCAATAAAACGTGCTCTTGCTCACCATGCTGGGAAAAAAGATAGTATCATTCAGAAGATGCCATCAGTGATTTCTAGTTATATAACAAGATACAAAAGAATGTGTGGTGGAATTCATATAAATCACACAAACCAAACTACTTTTTAACAATGTTCATGATTGCAGAGCAGACCAGCTTCCTTTCCCAAAAATCAAGTGCACTGCATAACTAAGTCAGATGATTTGGACACCTGAGGAAGAAAATACCCCTGGCAGTAAAAAGGCACCAATAATAAATTAAATAAATAATAGTTTACAATGTTTTTGTGACAACCAGAATCAGATATCTAAGCAAACATCTCTCTTTACAGCTAGAGACAATCATGTCAGCAGAGTGGTGGTATGCTAAGCTAGCAGTGGAAAATACTATGTTTTAAAAAGAAGTCTTGAGATGTTAAAAACAAACTCAGTGACAACTTAACATCAATGTCTGTTAGTAGATATAAATTACTGAAAGACATTTCACAAAATTTGTAGAAAAAAACCTACCTAAAATATTAACATAGTATAACATTTATAAAATTAGATGACTTCTTTAGTTTTAACTTTCATGTACAGTATAGATACATTGAGGATCAATAATCACAATTCCCAATCATGTGTATGTGCACAGTGAGAAAAAAGCCAACATTAACCAACATTATTATTGACCTAAAATTTTAACTCAATCTGTATATAAGCATTTACCATGTAAGAGCTCTGTATCATACACATCTACCAAATGTTTTTACTATATAAAGCAGAGGCTGTATTATTAACTAGTGAATAGTTAACAAATAGTTGTTAAAGGAAACAAAAATTTCTATTCAAGGAAAGGTAATCTGAGATGTAAAACTAGTTGCCAATAATAATAAATTCAAGTCTAAGATAAACATCAGATAAGTAAAAGTTCATATATGGCATGATGCACATACCAGGCATACATTTGTATTGAAAGAGAATGCTTGTTATTTATTACTTTAGCCTATACATTTGGATACAATCTGGGCTCATAAATTCCTCTTGTTTCTTGACATATTAGCAGTCATAGGTGCACATAAGACAGATGATGAGTCCAGGTTGGAGTCAAAATTCAACGTAATATCTGAATACCCACTGGACAGTGAAAAACCTAAACTGATCCCATGTTCAATAACATACATATAAATAGAAATGATGGAAGCTGTAGATTAAAGTTTATGAATACAAGGAAAATATGTGAAGGCAAGAGAATCAGTTTACTATTCTGAGCTATACCATATAAATACCAAATGTTAAGCACAGAATTTAATATCCCCAGAACTTCATCTTTCATTGTATTAATCAAGTACCTTCCATACTCCTGAAGCTCCTTTTCACATTTTCCTTCCCCACTCCCTTCACCAGCCACCATCATCCCACCTTTTTTGAATTCCTCAAGCATGGCATCAAGCTTGGTGTCATTGAAGACAAAGTGCAGTGGGTGGTTATAGAAACGAGTGATGGTCTTGAGTGGAGTGCAATCATCAGGATCCACAAAAGCTAAGTCTTTGACAAAAAGAAGGTCCACAATATTAGAGCGGTCTCCTTCAAAAACTGGGATACGTGTATATCCACTCTCCATGATTTCAGACATAGTGTTGAAATCAAGTACAGCTTCAGCAGTAATCATGAAGCAATCCCGGAGAGGAGTCATTACATCCTCCACAGTTTTGGTGCGCAATTCCAGCGCTCCTTGAATTATATTCAATTCTTCTTTGACCAAATCATTGTAAGGATCAGTGACTCTTAACATTTCAAGTAGCTTCTCACGGTTATAGACAGTACCAATCTCTTGCCCTAAAACACAGTCCAGCAGTTTGCTGACTGGATAAGAGGCTGGAAAAGTCATCATCATAAAGAACTTCGTAAGGAAGATGGTGTTGGCACCCACAGCCAGACCATGCCGGGAACAAATAGCCTGTGGCACAATCTCACCAAAAATGACAATACCAATGGTGGATACTACCACCGCCACCAGTCCAGAACCTGCAATGTCATCGAGCAGGATGGTAAGGGTAGTATTGACCAATACATTACCCAAGAGCAAAGAACAGAGCAAGTAGTTGCCCTGGCGGCGCACAGGCTCAATGCGCTTAGCATAGTTTTTTTCTTTTTCTGTCCCACAATTCTGCACAATACGCAACTCCATAGGATCAAGAGCCATTAGTCCCAGGTTGAGACCACTGAACATGCCCGAAAGACACAACAGGAGGGAGATGAAGATCACCTGAAGCCAGAAGGGTAACAAGAATTTCTTCTCCTCACCTACAATCATCTTGGTGTCCTCACCATCATGATAGATCCAGGTGGTCTCAGTCCAGGGCCCTCCATCGGGACCAATAATGCCAGCTCCACCACCGGGGCTCCCGGCCACACTCCCCGCTCCTCCTAGGATAGCAGGGGAAGACACCGAGGTACACAGGTAGTACGACTTGCTTTTTTCCGTTTTGCGCAACGGCTTGATATCGATCTCGATGATCCCCGAGGTACGGCGGTTGAGGGTGATATGCGGGAGGATGATGATGTCCGACGTCCGGATGCCGCAACGCTGCGGGGCCGACGACATGGAACCCACGGGGACCGGACCGTCTTCTTGTTCAGCTGGCGGCCGCCTGCCTTCCCCATCCATCCACCGTTCATGCTCGGTGAATGCGATGCGGGACCAGGTCTCGTTATTGATATTCTGCCCGTAGACCCGCAGTTTGACACGAGTTCTCTCGCTCACCCGGAGCACTCCCTTTTCCATAAAGGACACGTCGTCCGTGTCCTCCAGCCGTAACCCGATTATCACCGTTTCCTCAGAATCAGATGCCCCGGGCAACAAGGAGGAGGAGGAGGAGGAGGAGAAGGAAGAGGCGGCGGCGGCGGCGGCGCGAGCGGGCTGCTCTCCCAGGCACCGGCTGAGGAGAATTCCTAGCAGCAGCGGCAGCAATAGCGGCGACCGCGGTAGCATCCGCGTCTCCCTTTCTCCACCTCCCCCCGGCCCTGCCATGAGCCTGGGAGCGACCGCGGGTAGCGGCGCGGCCATATTCCAGTAGATAAAGGTCAGTGGCAACCCGGCCACAGTAAACTGAGCGACCTCATTGTGGCAGCGCTTAACGAAGAGAGCCAGTAGCGAAGTCCTCGACGGATGACAAGCGACTGCCGGGCCTGGGCCAGGAGCTGCTCCAACCCCTACCCCGAAGGGGACGGGGAGGGGGAAAGAGACCCGCGCGTGCGCATCAACCAATGAGGTGAAGGCGAACGAGGCAGCGGAGGGTGCAGATAAAGAACAATCGTCCAATCAGGTCGCTGATGAATACAGGGTGGGGACAAGGGCTAGCCGGCCGGTAGGTCGGCCTTCCACTTTTTTTCATGGTTGGGGGCGGGTGAGGAGAGAAGTTCCTGCGCTACATATTGAAGCCGGGGGGAGGTTGGTTTTTTTTTTTTCCTTCTCCAGCGAGACCGGTAAGGAGACTTATTCGAATCGGTTTATCCTGGCCTTCTTCCCAGAATCCACGAGTTTTACCGAACCGACGTTAACCCTGCCTATATTGTTGATCATTACCCCGCAATATAGCTCGGAGGGAGAGAGGGAGGGACCTCCCCTCTCTCGGCCTTCTTTCTTGTTAAAAGAGCGCATGATGCTTGTGTATATCTCGGCTTTAACAAGGACTCAGCGAAACGCCAATCGGAAGGGAGGACGACGGAGATTGGTCAGAGGATCAGCCAATGGGGCGGAGAGTTTTCTTCCGGTACCGGACCTCTTAGCGCTCTTTAACCGCGAAGCGAACTCTTGAAGATGAACTGTGCTACGGGTGGCTTCTTGCTCGCCGCTACGCTGTATTTGTGCCTGTCACCTTCCCCTCTTCGTTTCCCATTCGAATTTTCCTGGCGGCGTTTTGCTCGCGAGAAATACTTTCTTGCGGCTCTTCGTTCCTTCAGTTCTTTCCTTTTTTTTCAGCAGGAAGGTTTGCCAGCACGAATTGTGCTGCCCGACAGCCAAAAACCTAATACCTAAAAACCTAAAAACTGAATTAGAAAGCTTGCTAATTGACCTTCCTTTAGTTTTAACTGTAGGACACATTCAGAGGCAGTGACTGGTGGATTCCCTGGGTTTTGCTTCGTTTTACTGCCCAACTTCCAACTTTCCCGCTCAAAAGGTGCTCCATGTCAGGAAACTAGAGCTATTTCTGTCCCCAAAGAGCCAATTTGTCGTTGGTCTTGTGTCCCCAAAGAGCCAATCTATCAGGCAGAGGAGCAGTGGGAGAAAGCAGCACGATTGGCACACTTAGAGTGTCCCCCCCCTGCTTGGTTATTCAGGGTCCCATTTCCAGTCACAATAACCTGTCAGGTGAGGTGTTGGACAGAGTTTACCATAGTTCAGGAACTTGGTAGACCCATGGTCAGCAGTGACTATTCAAATGACTGACTTCTAGTGACACTTCATAGGCAAGGTGGAGGGGTTATGAGGAGCACTGGGAAATCAAATCCTACTCCGCACTCCTGGGCTGAGCTGTGATCTGTCACCTAGACGAGAATTGGACTGTAAAACTAGGAAAGTAAATAAAAAAACTAGGAAGACACTCCCAAAAGCTTTTCTTAAAATGGCAAAATAATTAGGTGTGAGGTACATCCCACGAAAAAGCAATTTTCATTATATTCAAATTGACATGTCTTGGTCAAGAATAGATATGATATGGTTGACAGCTGAACTAAGATCTAATGTACAAGAAATAGACATAGAAACAAGTAATTGGGCTGACCATAATCCAATAAAAATTAAATGGAAAGGACAAAAAAGGAAATCAAGATAGATGCTAAATCAATAAATATTAAAGGACAAGGAATTTATTCAATTCATGGAAAAAGAATTAGACTTTTTCTTTAAAGGGAATAGAAAAGAAGAGACCTCATTACAAAATATATGGGACACAGCAAAGGCGTACATTAGAGGTTTCATCATAACTTACATGGGAAAGAAAAATAAGAAACAAAACCAAAAGATATTAGAAGAATATAAGAGGTTAGAGATAGAATTACAAAAGGAACCACAAAAAAAAGAGTCTAAAAAATCAAATGGAATTAATAAAACATAAGTTGAATTTAATAGATGAAGAATTAGCACAAAAAATTAAAAGTGCTAAACAATTTTTTTTTGAAAATGCAACAAACCAGGAAAATGGCTGGCATATAAATTGAAAAAGGAAAAGGAAAAAGAACTGATACGCCAATTAATTGAGGAAGGAAACCATCAAAATGACAATAAAAAGAAAATGATCCAAAACTATTATGAAAAATTATATGATCAAGAGACAGTTTCAGAAGATAAAATAAAACAATATTTAGAAAAAGAAGAATTACCTAAAATACCTGAAATAGTGAAAGCTATGTTAGATGAACGTATAACAATGATGGAATTAACAGATGCAATTAAGAGACAAAAGAACGGTAAAACACTGGGCCCAGATGATCTACCAGCAGTATTCTATAAAGATTTACAAAATATTTTAAGTATACGAATGTTGGAAGTGTTTAATAAACTACTGCTAGAAGTACCAAATTAATGGACAGAAGCATATATTACTCTCATACCGAAAGAAGATTCAGACTTACAACAGATAAAAAAGTTATAGACTGGTATTCTTACTGAATGCTAACTATAAAATATATACTTCAATAATTGCAGAAAGAGTAAAAAGGTTTTTAAATCAATTTATACATTCAGATCAAAATTTATTTTTACCTAAGAGACAAATTAAAGACAATATGACAATAATTTTAAATACCTTTTAATATTTAAATAATTTTAAATTTGGAGTACTACAGAGCACATCCAAGGAAGCAGATGGTGTTGATTTTTCTAGATGCACATAAAGCATTTGACAGTTTATGCTAACATAATTAAAAGAGATGGATTTTGATAATAAAAAAGGTGCTCGATTGTGCAGAAATGTATAAATTAACCATGGAGTTAAAAGATAAGAAACAGTATTACAAAAGTTGGAATATGTGGTATCACTGGCTAGAAACTAGATGTAAAATAAATGCATAAAGATGATATGAAAATGTTAATTTGAAAATTGTATATACTTATGAAAAAACATGTTAAAGGGTAAAAGGAATACATACATACCTACATACATACATACATACTCGTAGATTTTCACGGGTAATAGGTATGCAAGTCTTGGTGTATTCGGGTTTTTTCCTGTGTATGATTGAGAGTATCTTGGTGACGTTTCGACGAGGTCCCACTTGTCATCTTCAGGCTGGTGATTTCGGCTTCGTGCTTGTGAGAGCAAAAGGGAAGCAAAGGCACTGCCTGGCTAGGTTGGGGCTAAAGGCAAAAAGGAAGCAGTATGCTTCCTCCCATATTTGGGTAGACCAGGTGCTCTGACAAAACACGCGCACACACATACACACACACACACATAAAGTATATGAAGAGTATACTAAATTGATGTTTAAAGAAGAACAAATGTAGAGGATAGGAAAAGATACCATGTATTTAAAGATGTACATAATGTATAAAATGATAGGCCAGAAATTGGAATTATGAAATTTGAATTGTTACCAATTATTAAAAGCTATAAAAGTGGAAATATGTTTTTTAAAACTAAAAAAAGGTTGAATAAAGATTATTAAAAAAATTAAAAAGATGGATTTTGGGGAGAGATTTATTAATATGATTAAGGCGATATATTATAAACAAACAGCAAAAGTGATGGTAAATGGAGATATGACAGAGAAGGTTAACAGGGCAGAAGGAAAATTGATAAAGAAAACGTACAGCTACTTATTGGGTTTTAAACTGGAAAGTGGGCAAAAAACTTTGGCTATACAATAGAGTTAGATAAATGGCAGAAACTATGGGACAGGAACTATAAATTAACAATGTCAATTGCATATAAAGAAAATTTGTATGTTTTATAGATGGCCTTTTGCGCCAGCAAGGTTGGCAAAGATGTTTAAAGATAAATTGCCTAAATGTTGGAAGTGCCACCAGATACCTGAGTGATATTATCATATGTGGTGGTCATGCTCACAGGCAAAAAAGTATTGGACAAAAATATATAATGTGATTGGAAAAAATGATAAAGCAGCAGATTGACTTAAAGCCAGAAGTATTATTGTTGGGGATTTCACCCAAAAAATATAATAAGGGGAATGCATATTTAATTATTCATATGTTAAATGTAGCTAGAATTGTATTTGCACAAAATTGGAAAGGTGAAGAGATTTCCACAGATGAAAATGTGATTAGGAAAATATTAGAATGTGTAGAAATGAATAGACTAATGCTAGCAATCAAGGGAAAAGAACAAATTGAATATTACATGACATGGGACTTATTTTATCAATGGTTAGACAATAAAAACGGAAGTTAGAAACAGGGAAAGAAAAGACCATTTTAACCACAATTAGTGAAATAAGATATGTTAAGAGAGAGAAACAAATATGGTTATTATGTTTAATATTATCATTTTAACAGTATAGAGTTAATGTTAAAGTAATGACTATTGCTATAAATTTCAATTATTATATTATAAAGATATCTGTACCCGGACGATACACTATTTAGTTGCAGATGGAATTATTATATTGACAAATAAAAATTTTATTAAAAAAAGGAAAACCAAAGCATACATCATTACTTATTGCTGCATGATAAACTCGTATTTTGAGATATGAACTCCAATGGATTTCAGAGGGAGTTGCAGATTATAATTGAAAGGTCAGCTGTGTAGTCCTGCTGAGACCCAAGTCACTGTCTCGAATAGGAGGATAACAGAGGCTTTAAAAAGGAGTGTACCAAACCACCTCTCCTGACTCATGGATCTTATATAATATGCCCCATGGTATATGGAGAAATTGAGAGACATCTCAAGCACTACTGGCAGAAGATGAAGAAAAATCTTGACTGAACACAGATATTAAGGCCCACCTCATAACTATTCATGTGGCAAACCACAATGACTTCTCTGCAGAAATTGCATCTGCAAATTACTTAATAACTCTCTGTAAAATGACCTGGTTCCTTCTGGGTAAAGAGGACTTGAATGTCTATCTGCAGGGGCACACTGAGGAACTGCTGATTTTCCAGAAGATAAAGCCATTCAGATTAATTTCCTGTTAGATAGTAGTGTGGGCACAGGCACAGGGAAATGCCTACAGCCGTGCCCAGTTATCTGGCAATGATTTCACCTGTTGCTCCTGAGGAAGTGGCAGAGTTCTAAGGAATGTGAGCTCAGCCATCTGTTTTAGACCCACAGGCTGGTAAACTTAAGTGTCCCGGCAGGTGATGTATGGGCAATTAATGTGTCTTTAGATGAGGGAGGTGATGCCCCAGCCCTTTTAAGGAGGCTGTGGTTCAACCCTTCTTAAGAAGCCATTGCTAGATCCCATCCTAATGGACAATTTTTGTCCTATCTCCAATCTTCCCTTTCTGGGAACAGTTGTTGAGAAAGTGGTCATGCTGCAGCTCCAGTGGATCCTGGATGAAATAGAAATGCAGATTGCTAATGCACTGGCTAAGTGTCTTCACTTAAGTCCAGCTGCTTGCAATTAGTGCTGGTTTGATTCTCACCAGGCTCAAGGTTTACTCATCCTTTCATCCTTTCGGGGTAGATAAACTGAGGACCCAGATTGTTGGGG
>JANHFM010007547.1:477682-489817 GCA_032468115.1 Grayia smithii | reverse complement strand
AAAAGCCCTCAACCCCCTCTTCGCAGCATGCCACCTCTCGGGGTCCCAAGACCCGTCATAAAGGTAGGCCCTCAATAGAGTGGAGGGCCAGGCCTGCGAGACGGGGGAGTCTCGCAGCGCAAGAAGTTCGGCCGCTGTGAACATCTGAGTCCAGGATCCGAGGGGTGTAGATGGATAAATAGGCAAGGAGTCCAAGGTGTTAAAAGTCCAAAGGGAGAAAAAAGTACAGGATTCAGTCTGGGAAAGTTGGAATCCACACTTCTCTCACAAGGTGGAAGGAGACACTTGCAGCTACGAAGACCAGTTCAAGGAAAGCTCCAATGCCACCCTCTCACAGCGGTGACCAGGATGGTAATGATGGTAGGGAAGATAACTTCTAATGGTGGTAGCCGCAGTCATGGACCAGCTTCCTCAACCCCCCACAGAGAAAACTGCTGGTTTCTCCCACCAGCGTGAAGTAGATGGTAAAGGAGATGGGACAGAGCAACAGTGGTAAAAGATGGTTCCAAGAGTAAAGATGGTGGTTAACAGGCAAAAAGCCTCCAGACAAATCTGGGAGGCCTCTGGCTCTCAGTAGGGGCGGCTCGATGGAAAATAAAGCCTGACTCCCCACGAACGGTCCACATGGTCCCACAATGACCTAGGAAGGCTAGATGGCACTTCTCTGAATGCCTGGTACCATCATTGCCTGCTGGTAGTAGGCATAGCCACTGTTGCCGCCGCTGCCTTCATCCTGGCTCCAGCTGCCTCCGTTCCAGCCGTCGCTGATGGAGACTCCGCAGTCCAAGCCAATGGCCCCCCCCGGGTCCCCCCGTGCCCCCTGGGCTATCAAACAGCACCTGGGGTTAGTACAGGTCCCCAAAGAGCCCATGGCAAAGTCGTCAAAGCCCTCACCTTGCCGAAGCCGCCCCGGACGCTGCCGTCAACCCGGAAGTTCGGCCACCGCCGCTCTCCCTGCGGCACAAAACGCCCAAGCTCCCTCCGAGGTCGGAAAAGCCTCCAGAGCAGAGAAAACCCGCTCTGCCGACCCTCTGGGTGCTGACTAGCTGGGGCAGGGGCTGCAGGATGGAAAAGCAGCCCTCAATGCTCCATTAGCCTCGGAAAAACACCCCCATTGGGATCGGGGCTCAGCGGTCCAGCGCCATCTTGGACATGCGCAGAAGAAGCGCATTATGACTTAGCCTGATGGCAACCTAGGCCAACTGTGTGTAATTTTTGCCTGTAGAGGCTGCACTACATTCTGTATACTATACTGTGTAAACCACAACTTCAGAAATAGTAAAAAAAAGTATTATTTATCCCTTATCACTGCAAAACATGCAAAAGAAAAGATAGGGGAAATTATCCTATCCCTTTGAGGATATAAAAGGCAACAATGTCTGTTTTCCTGATTTAGGAAACTAAGGTTTAGGCTTAACCTTAACAAAGTCAGGAAAGGTGAAGGAAGGTGTTTTTGTTTTTTTGTTTTTTATTCTTGGCTTTCACTGACTTTCTAACACAGTAGATGATCTGGCATTTAGGAATGGCCTTTTTACCAATGCAGGCTTAAAGGAAATACGGATAAAACTGTCCAGGAATCTCAACAGGAATTTGAAGGCCTGCAGTAAGGTTTCATGTCTTTTTAATGAAGCTGGTTTTTACAGACATCAGCACTTTCTTTCTTATCTAAAGAACATCTTTGATGCCAAAAGTAATTAGAGGAAATATCCCAGCTAGAATTTTTCAGAAATATGTTTGAATACCAGTGAAAGGAAGAAAGAATAGAAGACAAAGTATATTTAGAGATTTACTTTATATTTTTCTGATTCCAATATGAAACGGGTCTTTATTCTGTCCTTTCCTGTATTATTAATCAGCTACACACATTTGGGGGAGGAAAGAAAACCATAAACTTTAAAAAATATACCAGACTTGACACCACAATTCAGCTAGGAGATACTGTACGAGGACCAGGAATGGAGATATAAATCTGGATATCATCAGCATATTGATGATACCTCACTCCCAAACCTTGGATCACCTCATCCAGTGGCCTCATCTAGATTTTGAAATAGGAGGAGAGAGAACTGAGCCCTGAGGCACACTATAAAGTAGAGGATGCAGGTTGGATCTCTCTCCCCATATCAACACTAATTGGAATTGACCCCAGAGGAACAAGAAGAACCAGCACAAGAGTGGCATCCACTCCCAACTCCCCAAATCAGTCCAGAAGGACATCATAATCCATGGTACTGGGTACTGGACTGATGTTATCAAAGGCCACTGAAAGGTCAAAAAGAACAAGGATGGACACTGCTGCCATCTCAGTCCTAAAACCTGGCCTGAACCCTGACTGAAAAGGTCCAGATAATTTGCTTCATCCAAGATCTTCTGCATCTGCCATGAAAATATCATCTCCACAACCTTCTCCAAAAAGGGAAGGTTGGAGGCTGGATGAAAGCCGTCTAGACTGGTTGGATCAAGCAATGGCCCCTTCTGGAGAAGCTGCACCACCGCCTCCTTGAGAGCCAAAAGAACCACACCCTCTCTCATGGAATGATTAACCACTACCAAGACCAAATCAGAAGTCCCATTCCGGCAGCCTTAACCAGCCAAAAGAGGCAGGATCTAACACAGAGGTGGCCTAAGTAATAGGTGCAAGAGCCTTGCACATTTTCTCAAGCAGTCTCTTATAATACATTTTTATTTGCACCCAATGACAAAATATTCATCAATTAAACAGAACATCTAAAGCATTTATTATTTTATATGTTATACTATTTCAAACTATGCTGTCTTTTCTTATGTATTATTTTGTGTGAATTCCAGGCTGAATTTTCCATTTTTATTTTGAAATTATACTGTAAGGCTAAATAGCATGCACTGCAACTTCAGTTGCCTTCTTTCATTCAATTAGTTCATCTGGATCTTCAGATTCAAAGATGAGATTAATGGCATAGCTTCAGTTACAAAGGTAAGAGTACAGCATGTATACCTATGCCCCAAAAGGCTATCTGCAGTTTCAAAATTAAAATAAATTTTGAAGAAAAGTTTTTGTCCATGGGTAGTACATATGTGATCTTTCTCAGAGAAGGCTCATAGACTCAGAGAGATTGCTAATCTTTATAAATCCCCTCTGAAGTAAACTAAGCACTATATCATTAATGAAAAATCACTTCAAAAGAATCATAACTTGAACAGGGATTTTCAATGTGGAAATTTAATTCCTTTATTCGGTGCATGGATGTATCTGTATCTCATTTACAGAGCTCCATAAAATATATTTTTGTTGAATTTTCTGCCCATAAAAATCATTCCCAAATTATAATACTAGAGTGCTTCCTCTCTTTACTATTCCTCTTTGTAAATCAATTCATTTTTTTAATCCTAATTTTTATTACGCAAACAGTAATATGCAATTTGGACAGCCATGTCCATCGACTAAAAAAAGTAATAAAAATGTAAAAACTAGAAGCATCTTTCTGCTTTGCTTAATTTCAATATGAGAATAGTTATATTAATTATAATATTAATATATTAATATTAATAATAGTGTGCTATTTTCATAATTATAAAATGTATATATTAATATATTAATTTTAATTAATTAAGTCATGGAAATTAAGCATATTCTGTTATCAAAAAAATACCAAAAGATAGAATTAAACTATATCTAAACATTTTGTGATAAAACTTCTAATTGGTAATTGATCTGCTTATCCTTTTTAGAAAGGATTTATTTTTAGAAAATAAATTAGTTTTAGTTCACATACTTTGAAATTACATTTGAGTCAATTATTAACAGCTACAGAAATCAGGAATCAAATAACAAAGCAGTAATAAGCAAAAGTAATGAATGTACAGCAGATGGGGCTGTTGTATATTTTAGTACTGCATTATGGAACAGAGGTATACATTTGCAATGCCAAATTAAACAAAGGAATCTCAACCAGGGGTTGGTTGTTTGGGTTTTTTTGACAGAATAGGAAGCATATGTACACACAGAAATGTTATATTTAAATTTTCTTTGATAATGTTAGCTGTGTTCACTATCATAGACATTTCAAAAGATTGGCAAGTATTTTTAGTTATATCTGATAGAGAAAAGAGTTAACCATTGTAAAATGGCAGTAAATGACAAAAATTGTGGAAATTCATGAAGAAAGTGTATTGAAGTAAACAAAAACAGCTATGCATTAGACTGTGCTTCTGTTCAGTTTTTATATGAAAGTCAAAATTAACTATCTCGTGAAAAACAAAATAGATTGAGTGGATTACTTACAAAATGTACATAGGAAAACAGGAAAAAATAAGGTTGACACAAGACCTGAATGACTGTGGTTTGAATACAAAAAGGAAGTAATCAAAATTTCCTTGGAGTACCTTGGAGTAACACTGGACTGGACTCTTTCCTATAAGATATATCTAGAGAACATGGTGGCAAAAATCAATACTAGGAACAATTTACACCAGAAATTATGCGGAACTAAATGGAGAGTTTCAGCCGCCACCTTCAGATCATCAGCATTAGGACTGGTCTACTCTGCAGCTGAATGGTGTGCCCCTGTATGACTTGAAAGCTGCCATACTATAAGCTAGACACCAGACTCAACAACACCATGAGAACTGTAAGTGGATTAAAATCACTCTGACTTGCTGGCTTCCTGTTCTGAACCATATAGCACTGTCAGCTTTATAAAGACAAGATGCACTAGTGCAGGGGTGTCAAACTCAAGGCCTGGGGGCCAGATCCGCCCCACAGGGTACTTGGATCTGGCCTATGAGGCTACCCTAGAAACAGCAAAGGAACAGTCTGCAGTGCCTCTGCCAGTGAAAACTGAGATTGGGAGGCCCGTGTGCAGCCCCCCCCCCAGCTCCTTTTTCACTGGCAGAGGGCAGCAGGAGGCCGTTGGGGTTGAAAATAGAGCTCGGGAGCCCATTTTCACTGGCAGAGCAATCGGGCCAGCAGACGCCCCTGACATGAGTAATATCAAGTTGGCATGCCCACCCCAGCCACACCCACCCCAGCCCCCAAGGTCAAACACAACCCTGATGTGGCCCTCAATGAAATAAGAGTTTGACACCCCTGCACTAGTGAGAGAATACAGAAAAATTATGAGCAACTAACTCACTCCTAGCAGCATTATCAATCATAAGGTTCAAATCCAGGAAGCCCCACTGGCACTTGCACAACATCTGCTCAACAACTTTAAGATTGATGAAAAATGCCATTGTATTCATGACAAAGGATAAAAAATAATTCTAGCTATTCTATCTCATCTATTCAGTTTTATAAAGCAGTTTTATGTTTCCTTTCTCTTTTGTTTCTAAAGTTAAGGGACAACATTGCCTATCAGAAGTTAAATTTGACTATTGCAAGACTAACATATAAGCCTGGATGGGTGGAAAATAGGATGTAATAACATCTGTTTTAGCTCTTACTTGACATTTTCAAAATTACTTAACCAATTTTCTAGGTTTTTTTCTGATAGCAAAACCTGAATTAATCTATATATCTAAGGCAGTGTCTATATCTACAATTATATTACTCTACCTATATCTGTACATATACATGCATACATCCATGCACGTGCACACAGTATCAGTTGCTTCAAAGTGCAACCATTGTGCGTTCTCCAAATTGTCTTTTGCTAAAATAATAAATTCATTTCATTTCATGCCTTATCATTCTCTCATGTATGCAAACCCAATTAGAGTTTATTAAATTGTATCTTATGTTTCTAAAATAAATTGATTGTATAAAGCACTTTCAAACACGGGGAGAGACTATACTGGCCTTGGCATTTAATTAAAATCTGCTGTACTCTCAAGTCAATTTGAAAGCTAAATGCAAGGTTAGATGCTATGCTGGAGATAAAACCACAAGGCTATATGTTACAACCCAAGGAGAGTATATCTGCAAAAAAAGTTTAAAAATGGCTGAAGCGACAGATAGTGTCTATTGAAATACTAACTTTAATTGCACAGCTGTGAGAGACTCCCTTGAATTATCTATCTGAATGAGATTCATTTCCTAGGACACAGATGTTGCAAAGGACAAGGCAACAGTTTATTGATGTGACCACGTCAGAGTTTGGAATAAATCTATACCAGTCACCCATCTTCCCTTCTGACATCTTCCCTTCTCTACATTTCTAAGGTTTTCTTTTCTTTCCTCTTCTGCATTCAGAAAGCCACAGGGTAGGGTGGGACAATTTCCTTATCCGACATATAAATTGATTACTTGCAAAGATCTAGTTGAGTTATGCAGGGGCAGGGCTGCAAGCTGCCCCACTCTTTCTCTAGATTTCTACAGTAATTATAAGAATTTTTCCTTAAATTGTATTTCTCAAGGTAAACATTAAGCCCTTGAATGAAAATGCTTGTGTTTCCCTCCACATATATGCTGTGTATACTAGACATTTAAAAAATCAAGCTTGGGCACTCCAGGGGATGGCATTTAACTTGCATCATGTTACAGGGATAAAGTAACCGGTTTGCACTGGGCTTTATGAGAAAGAATTAAGCATTTAGCAAATCTCTAAATTGTTCTTATCTAACAAATGCCTCCGAGGCCTTCAGCATCTCCACCTTTCCTAACATAAATCAATAGGCATGTTATCTTTCTAGGCCACACAGCTGTTTGCCTTCCTTGGATGAATCTGGAAGAGAGAACAGAAATCTTATAGATAGACCAGCTCCAAAATCAGGCTGAAGGATAAAGGTCAAGATCCAGTTAAGCACACTGGATGTACTGAAAAGGTCCTGGGGAATATGAGTTCATTTTCAAAATATACTACTATGGATTCCACAACAGCTTCTTTCCTTTTTCAGAGAGTTTAAGCTTCATTTATATTCATCAATTTCTTCCAAATATAAATTTATACAATCCAAGTAGGTTTACATATCAAAATAATAGATCTATCCTCATCATTTCCTCAACATATGTGTTTTCATAGCAAGGGGGAGAAAAAGCTGGTCACTATGAGGAGAAGCTATTAGGCCATTCTTCAGTTTTAAAAGCTGGCTGAAATGAAGGCAAGGGACCCTTGAGTTTAACGGAGATGGAGGACAGCTAGAGTTGGGAGGTCATATACGGAGAGAATTCTTCCCAGTGGGAAACCACCCATTTCCCTATGAGAATACAGCACTGATATGCCAGCAATAGATTGCTGACACAAACCAAATGCAGTGAAGGTCTAAATCACTTTGGAGAGTATCTGTGAGATTCAGTAGACATATTGCAAGCTGGAAACTATTTTGTTCTCATTCCTCAGCTTTCTTAGCCAGGTTTTTCTTCATACAATTTAATATATTTCTTCAAACTTTGGCTTTTGTCGTAATTTTATAAAACAAACACACGGCAAACTATAACAGCTGGCAATATGTTCCTGCTGTAGCCCATCTGTTTTAAAAGGTACTGTAAGATAATTAGGGAGAATTTTTATTATGATCAATCTATGGTATTTGCTTCCTGATTCATTTGTTAATATGGTTTGTATATCTTATTTTGTGACTTTCCTTGGAATCTTCAGTCACAAAATAGCTCTCCTTTGCCAAGTAAGGAATAAAGATACATAGAAGATGATGAGACTGAAAGATTCTTGGGCTGGTTTTTTAAATTCTGCACATTTTCTAATATGAAAGCCTTTGTCTCATATTATCTCTGCTCCTCTCTAGAATTTCATTTACAATAGATCTTCCTTTCAGGAGTTCTGTGTCCACAATGTACAACAGCAATTGTCCCATAGTTTTACCATTTTGTACTGGGTGTCTATCTCTTTCAGTAACTGGGCCAGCTTAAACTGGTTGCTGTGACAGCTGATCCCTATTCATATTGTTACAGACTTACTAAATGGTGGTTTTCTTATGTACTGGGTGGAGCAAATGTTAAAAACTCTGCTACCTTTCTTCCCACTATATGTCACCAACCGGCAGAAAAGCATCCACCAATTGCTCTCCTTAACCTAGGAGGAGGCTGAATTTTAATGTATGTCTTAATCAGAGGTGGGTTTCAGCAGGTTCTGATCAGTTCTGGAGAACCAGCAGCAGAAATTTTGAGTAGTTCGGAGAATTGGTAGTAAAAATTCTGACTGGCCACACCCCCATCTATTCTCTGCCGCCCGAGTCCCAGCTGATTTGGAGGAATTGGGGATTTTGCAGTAACCTTCCCCTGGAGTGGGGTCGGAATGGAGATTTTACAGCATCCTTCCCCTGCCACGCCCACCAAGCCATCCCGCCAAGCCATGCCCACTAAGCCATGCCCACCAAGCCATGCCACGCCCACCAAGCCACACCTACAGAACCATTAATAAAAAATATTGAAACCCATCCCTGGTCTTGATCAATATACAGATTGGTGAAAAGTCACTCCTAATTTTTTTACATTATACATAAGTATCTTCAAAATAAGCCTGGATAATATCTGACAAGAAGAACGAGGACTTTATAGTGAAACAGAAGATTAGCAAACACTACCTTTATACCAGAACAGCTAAGGACAAGTTAAAACTGCTTCATATATGCCTGGGGTTAGGGTTAGGGTTAACACATTGGGAATAAGATAAAGGCAACATCATGTGGATATATGGCAGGTTAAAAGAACATCCTGGTGCATGATTGTCCTACAGCTATAGGACATTCACAAGTTAATTCTCTACCAGAATTGCATAGGACAGGATAAAACTTTTTCTGCATCAATTCAAAATATTTTGCTCATGAATTGGAGATAGTATAGGCTTTTCCCCCTCAAGAGAATCGCTAACTTCCCACATTATACTAGGCTTTAACTACCTTATTGAATTACCCATAGGGACATGGTTGCCAAAACCATCATGACCTGTATAAATCCAGCCAAGGAATTATAGGAAAAGAACACAGATAAAACAGAGACTCCATGGTATCAACATGCCTATTTTTTCTGTTTTGCTTGCTTGCTTGCTTGCTTGCTTGCTTGCTTGCTTGCTTGCTTGCTTGCTTGCTTGCTTGCTTGCTAGACTTATACAATTTGGGAGCGGGAGAAACTGCCCCATCTAGATATTCCTTTTTGCCACCAGTTGGTATCCTGATTTGCATATGGGCTAGATACACATGACACACTAAGCCAAAAGCAAGCAAAGCAACTGATGGCTTTTTTACTCTAACACATTTATGCAGATAGTTCAAACTTCAAACTTTACCCTTAGCCCCCTCCCCCAAAGATGCCCCAGTCAAGTCACTTTGTTTTAATAAGACAGACATTAATCACATAATAAGAGGTAACAGGAGATAAATGCTCACTTAGATACTTTAAAAAACAGCTGCAAAAGCTAATTTCATCCTAAGCAGAACAAATAGTTTTGGAACAAGACAAGAGTTATATTGGATCCTTTCCCCTCCCCTGAGCAGAATTGAGAGGGGGGGGGGAATGTAGGTAGTTCTCATTCCTTAAGTAAGCTCTATTGCAGCAGACCAGAACAGGACACATGGGTGAAAGGAAAAGAAACCAAACCAAACTAAAAGCAAGTTTTTCTAAAGTAAGCAAGTTTAAATTTGTTTCAAATTGCAGACAAAGAAGCCTGCCTCCTTCTCCAATAAAAATCAATAGTTAGCCTCCTGTAGGCCAGCACTAAGATATATACCCGTATGCATGGATGTCATAAACATTTCTGTTCTGAAAGTTATTGTAAGGGATGGAGAAAAAAATATCATTTGCATAAAAATATACTACAAATGCTTAATTTACATAATATACTAAGCCATAAACTATGATTTATAAACAGGATTTTAAAAAGTATGGTAAGCCCAAACCAATCATATTACAGCTTAGTAAATGTGTAGATCTAAGCAAAAAGTCATAAATTTTTTTTTCAAAAATTATCCCCTAGCTGGAATATATGTCTATTCCGGTTAGGTATTTTTTTCTCCCCTATCAGTTTACTGATTATATAGCAGTCTTCACCATTCCTACTGTTACAATCAAACGCTCAGCAGTCTTTTACCTATTCTAATACAACTCATTAAATCAATACAATAAATCAAACAATAAAATTGCATCTTAATATTGTAGCAGAATTAAAACTAATACCAACAAGCATCCAATGTGAATTTCCTCCCCCTTGCACAATTCCTTACTGATTAACTTCTTCACAATCAAAGTTTAAGCGCTTCCTATTCAATCCTACATACATTTTATACATTTTACATCTACCTTCAGCTAGTCCAGAATGCACCCGTGCGAGTGGTGATAGGGGTACCACGATACTCCCATGTAACACCACTCTTGTGTGAGCTGCACTGGCTCCCGGTTGTCCTCCGTGTGCGCTTCAAGGTGCTGGTTTTAACCTATAAAGCCCTACATGGCTTAGGCCCAGGTTATTTGCAAGACCACCTTCTGCTGCAGACATCCTCCCAGCGCCCGGTGCGCTCTCACAGGGTTGGCCTCCTCAGGATGCCTACAGTCAGACAATGTCGGCTGGTGGCGCCCAGGGGGAGAGCTTTCTCTGTGGGAGCCCCAACCCTGTAGAATGACTTACCCACAGAACTTCAGACCACCCCAGACCTTCGCTCCTTCCGCCGCGACCTGAAGACGTGGCTTTTCCACCAGGCAGGCTACGGTTGACCTTTTAAATTGATTTTTAGCTAGTTTTAAATTTTAAATTATGTATTTTAACTTGGACTTAGCCCCCTTTTTAAATGTGATGTTTTATCGTTTGTGTATGTCTATTTATGTCTTTTATATCTTCTGTTTATTTTATTGTAATTTAATATAAATTTAATATAAATAATAATAATAAATAACTAAGAAAAGGAAATTGCTAGGGAATGCAAAGGGGAAAAAGCAAGGAAGTTTTTTTTCCCCCTGCTTAATGTTCTATCTATTCTTCTTTGAGATTGGAGCAAACATGCAGTCATTTAAATCCGCAGGCGCTTTCTGCTCATTTGGAATCCATTGTGTCCTTCGGTAGCGAGAAAAATATGCAAGCTAAACAATTCACATTTTTTCCCTCGGTGCACCAAGCTGTTGCACACTTTAGCAGCATGACACATCATGGTGATTAATGGCAATGATATGGCAAGCCTCCAAGGTAAAAATAAATGTAGGTTGCAACAGGCAAACCTACAACTCCTCCCCCTCCAAATAAGAAAAAAATCAAGTCCCATCAGAACCTGGAGTCTTTTTCTTGTGTCTATAAAATCTTTCTTTACCACTGCAATACTGCCGATCAGCTAATCGTTACTGTTTTTATTAAAAAGTATATGGTGATGGATACTAGGTTAGGTAGCATTAAAAGGGGAATAATTGGCTAGGCACATAATAGTTAAGGAGCAATCTTTGAATTCTAGGTGGTCCTCACTTACAAAAGAACATAGCATATAGAAGAGTAAGGTTGGAAGGAATCTTGGAGGTCATCTAGTCCAACTCCCTGCTCAAGTAAGAGACTCTGTACCAGTGGTTCTCGACCTTTTCTTCACCACGGACCTCCTTTAAATATCTTTTGTGGCCACAGAGCAAGGGCCATCTTAACAGCATTATGGGCAAAGCAGCGTACTGTCTGGGGCCCCCACGACAACTACTCACAGGAATAAAAGTGTAAATGGTAGATAAAATTAAACATATATTTATTTTTTTAGCACTTCCAACAAAATCGGTGTTGAAACATTAAAAACCTGCTGTGCAGCAACAACTAATCAACATGATAAACATTTGAACAATACACGAGCCTTGAAAGACACAATAATACTCAGTAAGCCACACAGTTGCTGTATCTGTATGATACAAGGTGCATTGAAGGGTTAACCAGTGGTGGGTTGCTCCCGGTTCGGCCCGGTTCGCACGATCCGGTAGTGGTGATGGTGTGACGTCACCAAACCGGTTCTCTGCAGCCGGGAGCTGGGCCCACCCACGCTCCCGTACTTACCTTTCTCTGCTCGGCGCATGCGCAGAGTGCTTGTTTCGAGTTTTTTAGTTAGTGCGCATGCATGGAGCGCGCATTTGGCACGAATGCGAGCAAAGCTGGCATTTGCGCGCTGATCACGTGCAAAGCGCGTGCATGAAGAGAACCGGTAGTAAAGTAAACCCCGGTGGGGTTAACATATACAGACAAATTCCTTGTGTGTCCAATCACACTTGGCCAATAAAGAATTCTATTCTATTCTATTCTATTCTATTCTATT